>CAXDIG010000256.1:0-79809 GCA_963989225.1 Dromius quadrimaculatus | reverse complement strand
ATTTTGCGTTTCCAGCCAGTTATCAGCGTTTTTCCTGAGTCTCGTTGAGAAATTTTTGATCCTGTAAATCTGCTCAGAAGCAAGATTTTGCTTCAAAAATGCGTTATATGGCTGAATCTAGCACCAAATACATCATATTTCGTGTTTTCAGAGTGCAATTTGCAGTTTTACAAACTTTGGAATAAGTCGAAATCACGCTTTTCCGCGCATATTTTCACGATCAAAAAGTTCATATTCCTATTCAGGACCTCATAATATGTATAAATCTATCGACAATAACATCGTATCTCGTGTTTTCAGAGCGCTATCTGCAGTTATATGAAGTTTGAAATAAGTCAAAATTACCACATTCTGAGCAGTTTCAAAGTATTGCAAATCACATAAATCTATCTAATACAACATAATACGCATGAATCCGTTCTCAAATGCACAGAATTTTGCGTTTCCAGCGAGTTATCAGCGTTTTTTCTGAGTCTCGTTGAGAAATTTTTGATCCTGTAAATGTGCTCAGAAGCAAGATTTTGCTTCAATAATGCGTTATATGGCAGAATCTAGCACCAAATACATCATATTTCGTGTTTTTAGAGTGCAATTTTCAGTCTTACAAACTTTGGAATAAGTCGAAATCACGCTTTTCCGCGCAGATTTTCACAATCAAATAGTTGATATTTCTTCACATGAACTCATAAAATGTATGAATCTATCGATGGAAACATCGTATCTTGTGTTTTCAGAGCGCTATCTGCAGTTATATGGAGTTAGAAATAAGTCAAAATTACCACATTCTGAGCAGTTTCGAAGTATCGCAAATCACAGAAATCTATCCAATACAACATAATACGCATGAATCCGTCCTGAAATGCACAAAATTTGGCGATCACCAGCAAGTTGTCAGCTTTTGTTCTGAGTCTCGTTGAGAAATTTTTGATCCTGCAAATCTGCTCATGAGCCAGATTTTGCTTCAAAAATGGGTTATATGGCAGAATCTAGCACCAAATACATCATATTTCGTGTTTTGATAGTGCTATTTGCAGTTTTACAAACCTTGGAATGAGTCGGAATCACGCTTTTCCGCGCAGATTTTCACAATCAAAAAGTACATATTCCTATTCAAGACCTCATAATATGTATGAATCTATCGACAAAAACATCGTATCTCGTGTTTTCACAGCGCTATCTGCAATTATCTGAAGTTTGAAATAAGTCAAAATTACCACAGTCTGAGCAGTTTCGAAGTATTGCAAATCACATTAATCTATCCAATACAACATAATACGCATGAATCCGTCCTCAAATGCACGGAATATTGCGTTACCAGCGAGTTATCAGCGTTTTTTCTGAGTCTCGTTGGGAAATTTTTGATCCTGCAAATCTGCTCAGAAGCAAGATTTTGCTCCAAAAATGCGTTCTGTGGCAGAATCTAGCACCAAATACATCATATTTCGTGTTTTTAGAGTGCAATTTGCAGTTTTACAAACTTTGGAATAAGTCGAAATCACGCTTTTCCGCGCAAATTTTCACAATCAAATAGTTCATATTTCTATTCAAGACCTCAAAATATGTACGAATCTATCAACAAAAACATCGTATCTCGTGTTTTCAGAGCGCTGTCTGCAGTTATATGAAGTTTGGAATGAGTCAAAATTACCACATTCTGAGCAGTTTCAAAGTATCGCAAATCACATAAATCTATCCAATACAACATAATACGCATGAATCCGTGCTCAAATACAGGAACTTTTGCGTTTCCAGCGAGTTATCAGCGTGTTTCCCGAGTCTCGTTGAGAAATTTTTGATACTGTAAATCTGCTCAGAAGCAAGATTTTGCTTCAAAAATGCGTTATATGGCAGAATCTAGCACCAGATACATCATATTCCGTGTTTTTAGAGTGCTATTTGCAGTTTTACAAACTTTGGAATAAGTCGGAATCACGCTTTTCCGCGCAGATTTTCACAATCAAAAGGTACATATTCCTATACGGGACCTTATAATATGTATAAATCTATCGACAAAAACATCGTATCTCGTGTTTTCAAAGCACTATCTGCAGTTATATGAAGTTTGAAATAAGTCAAAATCACCACATTCTGAGCAGTTTCAAAGTATCGCAAATCACATAAATCTATCCAATACAACATAATACGCATGAATCCGTCCTCAAATGCACAGAATTTTGCGTTTCCAGCAAGTTATCAGCGTTTTTTCTGAGTCTCGTTGAGAAATTTTTGATTCTGTAAATCTGCTTAGAAACAGGATTCTGCTCCAAAAATGCGTTATATGGCAGAATCTAGCTCCAAATACATCATATTCCGTGTTTTTAGAGTGCTATCTGCAGTTTTCTTGACTTTGGAATAAGTCGAAAGCACGCTTTTCCGTGCAGGTTTTCACAACCAAAAAGTTCATATTCCAATTCAGGACCTCATAATATGTATGAATCCATCGACAAAAACATCGTATCTCGTGTTTAAGAGCGCTATCTGCAGTTATATGAAGTTTGAATTAAGTCAAAATTACCACATTCTGAGCAGTTTCAAAGTATCGCAAATCAAATAAATCTATCCAATACAACATAATACGCATGAATCCGTTCTCAAATGCACAATATTTGGCGTTTCCAGCGAGTTATCAGCGTTTTTTCTGAGTCTCGTTGAGAAATTTTTTGATCCTGTAAATCTGCTCAGAAGCAAGATTTTGCTTCAAAAATGCGTTATATGGCATAATCTAGCATCAAGTACATCATATTTCGTGTTTTTTAGAGTGCTATTTGCAGTTTTACAAACTTTGGAAAAAGTCGAAATCACGCTTTTCCGCGCAGATTTTCACAATCGAAAAGTTCATATTCCTATCCAGGACCTCATAATATGTATGAATCTATCGACAAAATCATCGTATCTTGTGTTATCAGAGCGCTATCTGCAATTATATGAAGCTTGAAATAAGTCAAAATAACCACATTCTGAGCAGTTTCAAAGTATCGCAAATCACATAAATCTATACAATACAACATAATACGCATGAATTTGTCCTTAAATGCACAAAATTCTGCGTTTCCAGCGGGTTATCACTGTTTTTTCTGAGTCTCGTTGAGAAATTCTTGATCCTGTAAATCTGCTCAGAAGCAAGATTTTGCTTAAAAAATGCGTTATATGGCAGAATCTAGCACCAAATACATCATATTTCGTGTTTTTAGAATGCAATTTGCAGTTTTGCAAACTTTGGGATAAGACGACATCACGCTTTTCCGCGCAGATTTTCACAATCATATAGTTCATATTTCTATTTAGGACCTCATAATATGTATGAATCTGTCGACAAAAACATCGTATCTCGTGTTTTCAGAGCGCTATATGCAGTTATATGAAGTTTGAAATGAGTCAAAATTACCACATTCTGAGCAGTTTCAAAGTATCGCAAATCACATAAATCTATCCAATACAACATAATACGCATGAATCCGTGCTCAAATACACAAAATTTTGCGTTTCCAGCGAGTTATCAGCGTTTTTCCTGAGTCTCGTTGAGAAATTTTTGATCCTGTAAATCTGCTCAGAAGCAAGATTTTACTTTAAAAATGCGTTATATGGCAGCATCTAGCACCAAATAGATCATATTTCGTGTTTTTAGAGTGCTATTTGCATTTTTACAAACATTGGAATAAGTCGAAATCACGCTTTTCCGCGCAGATTTTCACAATCAAAAAGTACATATTTCTATTCGGGACCTCATAATATGTATAAATCTTTCGACAAAAACATCGTATCTCGTGTTTTCAAAGCGCTATCTGCAGTTATATGAAGTTTGAAATAAGTCAAAATTACCACATTCTGAGCAGTTTCAAAGTATCGCAAATCACATAAATCTATCCAATACAACATAATACGCATGAATCCGTCCTCAAATGCACAGAATTTTGCGTTTCCAGCAAGTTATCAGCGTTTTTTCTGAGTCTCGTTGAGAAATTTTTGATCCTGTAAATCTGCTTAGAAACAGGATTCTGCTCCAGAAATGCATTATATGGTAGAATCTAGCACCAAATTCATCATATTCCGTGTTTTTGGAGTGCTATTTGCAGTTTTACAAACTCTGGAATAAGTCGAAATCACGCTTTTCCGCGCAGATTTCCACATTCAAAAAGTTCATTCTCCTATTCAGGACCTCATAATATGTATGAATCTATCGACAAATTATCGTATCTCGTGTTATCAGAGCGCTATCTGCAGTTATATGAAGTTTGAAATAAGTCAGAATTACCACATTCTGAGCAGTTTCAAAGTATCGCAAATCACATAAATCTATCCAATACAACATAATACGCATGAATTTGTCGTCAAATGCACAAAATCTTGCGTTCCCAGCGAGTAATCAGCGTTTTTTCTGGGTCTTGTTGAGGAATTTTTGATCCTGTCAATCTGCTCAGAAGCAAGATTTTGCTTCAAAAATGCGTTATATGGCAGATTCTAGCACCAAATACATCATATTACGTGTTTTTAGAGTGCTATTTGCAGTTTTACAAGCATTGGAATAAGTCGAAATCACGCTTCTCCGCGCAGATTTTCACAATCAAAAAGTTCATATTCCTATTCAGGACCTCATAATATGTATGAATCTATCGACAAAAACATCGTATCTCGTGTTTTCAGAGCGCTATCTGCAGTTATATGAAGTTTGAAATAAGTCAAAATTACCACATTCTGAGCAGTTTCAAAGTATCGCAAATCGCATAAATCTATCCAATACAACATAATACGCATAGATCCGTCCTCAAATGCACAAAATTTTGCGTTTCCAGCGAGTTATCAGCGTTTTTTCTGAGTCTCGTTGAGGAATTTTTGATCCTGTAAATCTGCTCAGAAGTAAGATTTTGCTTCAAAAATGCGTTATATGGCAGAATCTAGCACCAAATACATCATATTCAGTGTTTTTAGAGTGCTAATTCCAGTTCTACAAACTTTAGAATAAGTCGAAATCACGCTTTTCCGCGCAGATTTTCACAATCAAAAAATTCATATTCCTATTCAGGACCTCATAATATGTATGAATCTATCGACAAAAACATCGTATCTCGTGTTTTCAGAGCGCTATCTGCAGTTATATGAAGTTTGAAATAAGTCAAAATTACCACATTCTGAGCAGTTTCAAAGTATCGCAAATCACATAAATCTATCCAATACAACATAATACGCATGAATCCGTCCTCAAATGCACAGAATTTTGCGTTTCCAGCGAGTTATCAGCGTTTTTTCTGAGTCTTGTTGAGGAATATTTGATCCTGTAAATGTGCTCAGGAGCAAGATTTTGCTTCAATAATGCGTTATATGGCAGAATCTAGCACCGAATACATCATATTTCGTGTTTTTAGAGTGCAATTTGCAGTCTTACAAACTTTGGAATAAGTCGAAATCACGCTTTTCCGCGCAGATTTTCACAATCAAAAAGTTGATATTTCTATTCAGGACCTTATATTATGTATCAATCTATCGATAAAAACATCGTATCTCGTGTTTTCAGAGCCCTATCTGCAGTTATATGAAGTTTGAAATAAGTCAAAATCACCACATTCTGAGCAGTTTCAAAGTATCGCAAATCACATGAATCTATCCAATACAAAATAATACGCATGAATCCGTCCTCAAATGCACAAAATTTTGCGTTTCCAGCGAGTTTTCAGCGTTTTTTCTGAATCTCGTTGATAAATTTCTGATCCTGTAAATCTGCTCAGAAGCAAGATTTTGCTTCTAAAATGCGTTATATGGCAGAATTTAGCACCAAATACATCATATTTCGTGTTTTTAGAGTGCTATTTGCAGTTTTACAAACTTTGGAGTAAGTCGAAATCACGCTTTTCCGCGAAGATTTTCACAATCAAAAAGTTCATATTCCTATTCAGGACCTCATAATATGTATGAATCTATCGACAAAAACATCGTATCTCGTGTTTTCAGAGCGCTATCTGCAGTTATATGAGGTTTGGAATAAGTCAAAATTACCACATTCTGAGCAGTTTCAAAGTATCGCGAATCACATAAATCTATCCAATACAACATAATACGCATGAATCCGTCCTCAAATGCACAAAATTTTGCGTTACCAGCGAGTTATCAGCGTTTCTTCTGAGTCTCGTTGAGAAATTTTTGATCCTGTGAATCTGCTGAGAAGCAAGATTTTGCTTAAAAAATGCGTTATATGGCAGAATCTAGCACCAAATACATCATATTTCGTGTTTTTAGAGTGCTATTTGCAGTTTTACCAACTTTGGAATAAGTCGAAATCACGCTTTTCCGCGCAGATTCTCACAATCAAAAAGTTCATATTCCTATTCAGGACCTCATGATATGTATGAATCTATCGACAAAATCATCGTATCTCGTGTTTTCAAAGCGCTATCTGCAGTTATATGAAGTTTGAAATAAGTCAAAATTACCACATTCTGAGCAGTTTCAAAGTATCGCAAATCACATAAATCTATCCAATACAACATAATACGCATGAATCCGTCCTCAGATGCACAAAATTTTGCGTTTCCAGCGAGTTATCAGCGTTTTTTCCTAGTCTTGTTGAGAAATTTTTGATCCTGTAAATCTGCTCAGAAGCAAGATTTTGCTCCAAAAATGCGTTATATGGTAGAATCTAGCACCAAATACATCATATTTCGTGTTTTTAGAGTGCTATTTGCAGTTTTACAAACTTTGGAATAAGTCGAAATCACGCTTTTCCGCGCAGATTCTCACAATCAAAAAATTCATATTCCTATTCAGGACCTCTTGATATGTATGAATCTATCGAAAAAATCATCGTATCTTGTGTTTTCAGAGCGCTATCTGCAGTTATATGAAGTTTAAAATAAGTCAAAATTACCACATTCTTAGCAGTTTCAAAGTATCGCAAATCACATAAATCTATCCAATACAACATAATACGCATGAATCCGTCCTCAAATGCACAAAATTTTACGTTTCCAGCAAGTTATCAGCGTTTTTTTCTGAGTCTCGTTGAGGAATTTTTGAACCTGTTAATCTGCTAAGAAGCAAGATTTCGCTTTAAAAATGCGTCATATGGCAGAATCTAGCACCAAATACATCATATTTCGTGTTTTAGAGTGCTATTTGCAGTCTTAAAAACTTTGGAATAAGTCAAAATCAATCTTTTCCGCGCAGATTTTCACAATCAAAAAGTTCATATTCCTATCCGGGACCTCATAATATGTATGAATCTATCGACAGAAACATCGTATCTCGTGTTTTCAAAGCGCTATCTGGAGTTATATGAAGTTTGGAATAAGTCAAAATTACCACATTCTGAGCAGTTTCAAAGTATCGCAAATCACATAAATCTATCCAATACAACATGACACGCACGAATCCGTCCTCAAATGCACAAAATTTTGCGTTACCAGCGAGTTATCAGCGTTTTTTCTGAGTCTCGTTTAGAAATTTTTGATCCTGTAAATCTGCTCAGAAGCAAGATTTTGCTCCAAAAATGCGTTATATGGTAGAATCTAGCACCAAATACATCATATTTCGTGTTTTTAGAGTGCTATTTGCAGTTTTACAAACTTTGGAATAAGTCGAAATCACGCTTTTCCGCGCAGATTCTCACAATCAAAAAATTCATATTCCTATTCAGGACCTCTTGATATGTATGAATCTATCGAAAAAATCATCGTATCTTGTGTTTTCAGAGCGCTATCTGCAGTTATATGAAGTTTAAAATAAGTCAAAATTACCACATTCTTAGCAGTTTCAAAGTATCGCAAATCACATAAATCTATCCAATACAACATAATACGCATGAATCCGTCCTCAAATGCACAAAATTCTGCGTTTCCAGCGATTATTTGGCGTTTTTTCTGAGTCTCGTTGAGAAATTTCTGATCCTGTAAATTGGCTCAGAAGCAAGATCTTGCTTCAAAAATGCGTTATATGGCAGAATCTAGCACCAAATACATCATATTTCGTGTTTTTAGAGTGCTATTTGCAGTTTTACAAACTTTGGAATAAGTCGAAATCACGCTTCTCCGCGCAGATTCTCACAATTAAAAAGTTCATATTCCTATTCAGGACCTCATAATATGTATCAATCTATCGACAAAAACATCGTATCTCGTGTTTTCAGAGCGCTATCTGCAGTTATATGAGGTTTGGAATAAGTCAAAATTACCACATTCTGAGCAGTTTCAAAGTATCGTAAATCACATAAATCTATCCAATACAACATAATACGCATGAATCCGTCCTCAAATGCACAAAATTTTGCGTTACCAGCGAGTTATCAGCGTTTTTTCTGAGCCTCGTTGAGAAATTTTTGATCCTGTAAATCTGCTCAGAAGCAAGATTTTGCTTCAAAAATGCGTTTTATGGCAGAATCTAGCACCAAATACATCATATTTCGTGTTTTTAAAGTGCTATTTGCAGTTTAACAAACTTTGGAATAAGTCGAGATCACGCTTTTCCGCGCAGATACTCACAATCAAAAAATTCACATTCCTATTCAGGACCTCATGATCTGTACGAATCTATCGACAAAAACATCGTATCTCGTGTTTTCAGAGCGCTATCTGCAGTTATATGAAGTTTGAATTAAGTCAAAATTACCATATTCTGAGCAGTTTCAAAGTATCGCAAATCACATAAATCTATCCAATACAACATAATACGTATTAATCCGTCCTCAGATGCACAAAATCTTGCGTTTCCAGCTTGTTATCAGCGTTTTTTCTGAGTCTCGTCGGGAGATTTTTGATCCTGTAAATCCGCTCAGAAGCAAGATTTTGCTTCAAAAATGCGTTATATGGCAGCATCTAGCACCAAATAGATCATATTTCGTGTTTTTAGAGTGCTATTTGCAGATTTACAAACTTTGGAATAAGTCGAAATAACGCTTTTCCGCGCAAATTTTTACAATCAAAAAGTTCACATTCCTATTCAGGACCTCATGATATGTATGAATCTATCGACAAAAACATCGTATCTCGTGTTTTCAGAGCGCTATCTGCAGTTATATTGTCACGTCCACAAAAGACTTTAAATAAGAAATTCAGAAACACTCGCTTCATAATGGCTATTATAGCACTCTTTGAGGTAGAACACTCGCACGTGACTTAAGGCTGCGAACAAGGTGTCGTTGAGGTAGAGTCAAATGAATAGTAAACGAGTATGGGGTGTATAATGTTTATTAGCAAATACATATCATAATCTTAAAAGAAGTACTACTTACATTGATAAGGAGAGTCGAGCCATGTTGACTTAGATATTTCACTCAAAAAGTAACACAAAGAGCTCAGACAGAATCGTCAAGAGCTCAGACAGAATCAATACAGATAATCGTCTGATGCATATTTATGAGATTACATTATCATTTATTATATGTAGCAAAAAATACTTTGCTCGACTGTCATCCGCCCTGGTGAAAGATTGCGGTATTCGCGGTCTATCGGCCTTGATAAGCTACAGCCTTTCTGTACCAATTGTGGTTGAGTTATTAGGGTATTAGCAAAGTTAGGAATTACACTATTAGGAGTTTAAGAGTTCATGTCAGGCTTGCACAGTGCCCTCGCGTATATATGGTGTTTACCATATTATTGATTATCGATTTATTAATAAGGTTACTGATTTACGAAAGTCAACGTGTATTTATACTAAGTGACTTGCAAGCGTGACATTCCCCTCCTCCCCCCCCCCCCCCCACCCCCTAGCTCATGTCGCCCTCGAGTATCTAGACAATGGAACATACCCTGATGCTTGTGTTAGCGGAGACGTTTCCACCACTGCCTCTTATTCGGGGGACGGTCGCACCTGGTACATTACTGTGTATGCTGGAGCATGTGGTGACGTAGGAGTTACGTAAGAACTCTCTGAACTGTTAGCGGACTCATGATAGGACGGCGTCCTTGGTAAAGGCCGCGGTCTAGTTCTGAGTGTATGGGTGTCAACAAACGGTGCATTTGGTTGTGTATGCGTGTGTATTGGTATGTTTTCATTCGCTGTATACGGCGGTGGAACAGTGGCTTCGCGTCTAAAAATTCTTTGGGCTACAAGATCAGCGTATGTTTCCCTTGTCCTTCTTACTGTACTTACATGTCTACAAATATATACTAAAACAAATACTAGAATAACAGGCCATGGTGCATATAATAAAACAGTTTTAAAAGCTTCTGACTCATTTAAATTTACAGCTTCGGTATTAAGACATTCTTCTAGTCCATTAAAAACAGGATATTGTTGTAAGTCATGAGGAGGTAGTTTTAACGTTTTTGTTTTAGCCCAGGCTGCTGGGATAATTTGTTTATATTCAAATTGAATGTTGAAAATTATACAAGGATATGTAGGATAAATCACGATTTGTCTGTCTGAAATGGCTGTGTGATTGCACGGTAGTTGGATCCAAATTGCTCCATATTTTGAGTCAGTAATTATTGTCGTATTAAGTTCAGGTATATGTACTGTAGATATGTGCGTTAAGACGAACGTATTAGTGTTTACAACCGTAACTAACCGAGTTCCTGGTTTTGCTGGATGACAGGTTATAGGACAGTGCTTAGCAAACTCATTAATAGAAGCTCCTGCAAGGAGTAATTTAGCACAGGTGGCAGTCAACACATTTTCATGATTTCGTGGTATAGCGCAAAGTCTATCTCGATGTGGATCGCATTCTGGTTTCATAATGTCTACTGTATTTACGCCCTTATACCCTACAATAGCCAAGTCGGTGTGTTCTGCTGACAGAACGCACGTGTTATTTGACCAGGCCATTGGTGCGGGAATAAGTCGTCGTAGCTGTACTGATGCGACCTGTTTTTTGATAATGGGTATATGCACACCTATGTTAACGTTTGTATGTGTTATGAGGCAATCTGTTAGCGGTAGTCCGTAATAATGTCCTGCGTCCACGATAGCTAATTGATATTCGCTTGAAGCTATTTTTGTTTGAACAACGGCTAGATCGTGTTGAAAACTGTTCATGTCGACAATGTCCGGTGACAGATGTCGTGCATGGCATGCGCTTATTAATTGATTTATTTGATAGTGCAGCATGCCAGAAAACGTATTAATCGTATTAACATCACATGAACTAAGTGTCAAAGTTGGATTCATTACTCGATTTTGTAACTCAAACCTAATAGGATAGGCTTTAATTTTATCTTTGAATAGTGCCGATTCTTCCGGCGTTGTGAATAATCTTTGTACGTGATTTCTGGAAGCAATTTGAAAACTCCATCCGGCCGAAATACCATCATTGGCAAGAATTTTCTGTGTTTGATTACTAATGGTAATGCCATTAATTAAAGGATGACAAATTGTTGACCGTGACGAATTAGACCTACAACAACCATCTATTTTATTTTTGACCTTTTCAGCCAGAAACTGTATGTCATAGATTAAAGGAATTGACGTTTCATAAGAAATGACCTCAGGTAAGGTTTGCATATACGCACCTGTGTTTACCTCTACTACACCATAGCTTGTTTTGCACAAGGTTACACAAAAAATTATAAAAATAAACATATTGATAATTTTTATTTAGCTCTTTGTTCTTTTAGTATCGTTCACCCGTGCTTAACTGATTTGATTGATTACTTCCTTATGATTATTCTATAATTAATTTCCTTCTTCCTTCCGTTACAAACTATTTTTATATGCTTCCGATTACATTAATGATTAAAAATTTATTGATAGAATTACTAAACATTCACGAGTTGTTGTCCCTAGCTGCTGCTGACTAAAATGATTTCACTTTAACCAAATAATGTCCCATGAAATTTTACTTTTTATTTACTATTCTGAACCCATTTAATTCTCGTATATCCGCCTATACTTCAAAATTAACTCATCAGTTTACAATACTCTGTTTCAACAAAACAAGTGCCAACCTGCACTTAACAAGCTTTAGACAGTGATGGTGTTCACATCCCCTGAATAAACAAACATTTATCTCAAATACTACAGGCGTACGCAACACGTACCCTGAGGGTTAAAAAATTAACAATTAACAAATCATCCGACGTCGGGAAATAATATAAACAATTGCAGCAGCCCTACGGCCCTACATACGTAATAATTGATCAGAAAATTGTTATATAAGACGACTGACATGCAGGACACTAACCTTATACCTCACTAGATACTCCACGGAGAATTTTACTTGAAATTTGGGACCAATGTACTCGTCGAATGGTGCTCCCACTACTGGGCCACCGGGCTCCGTGAGCAGACTTCAGTTAACCGCTGAGTAGTCCTCGGCAACCTCGGTTGTCGATCCTGGAGGGTTTCATCTTCTATACGAACGGGGACATCCGTGTTCCCGTTAATCGTGAGGGTTCCTTCCAAAAAGTCGTTAAACGTTAGCTTCTCTTCATTTTCAACTTGTGATTTCTGGCCTCCCTTGCGCCAGGGACAAAAATGGGCGATCAACTTCTTAACGGTATATTGTATTACTCTAAGGAGTATGAAAACGACGATTATGGTTAATGTGAAAGCATAAATACCATTAACCACTATTAATGAATGACTCGGGTCCTGTGGTCCATCTCCCTTAACAGTGGGGATGGTGGTTGCTGCTGGAATGTAGGCTGCGAGTCGTCCACTCTTCCACAACTTGATGGCGATTATTGTCAATACGGCGCTCCATACATACAACACAACGTCTTTGTGCTGAGAGTGAGTGTGTAGCCAATCATTGTAATGTAATTGTAGGGGTGTGAAGGCTTCTTCCCACTCCTTGGTTGTTCCACTGATGGCTGATAGGTTTAAATGTGGGACCTGTTGAGTCCAATTAGGATTAGGACACTCTGACAAGTTGTCGTACGTTGGATGGGCTTCGGGTTGTACAGGATTGATTTTGTACGATTTTAAAGTAGTCCAGGTGGCTGGTAGAACGTGCAAAACTTCTAGATGGCTGCTATCTTCTCCACATGGAATTCGGGCTGGAATCACCCTCTCGTTGTTCAAGTATAGAGAACAGCTACACGGCAACTGAACTTGAAGTGCACCGGGTTGCTTATTATGTAGTTCGTCAACTGCATGGACTTCCCCTGGACACCGCACTTTGGTTTGGACCGGAGGATGCGTGATGACGTACGTGTCTGGTTTTACCTCGGAGATTATGGTCTGATGTGCGGGATAGCACCGGAAAGAGCAGTATTGGGTGATCTCATCTACGGTTGCTCCTTCATACATTTTGAATGCACATTGTGGTCCGTAAACCGCATCTGACGTGAATCTTGGTAGATAACACAGTCGATCATGATAGGGTTGACATTCGTGTAACCCTGCTCCGGAAATGGGACGCATGTTTTCTCCACTGACCGCCAGATACATCACGTCATGCATTATGATACACGTGTCGTTTCCCCAACCAAAAGGGGTTGTCAAGAGTTCCACTAATTCCCATGAATGTTTACTAGGGTTGACTGGAACTTTGAGATGTAACACGATGCTGTCTCCGCTCAGTCCACATTCAGCTATTGGTAATTTGTAATACTGTGACAAATCTCGCCGTGGTATTGCCAATTGCAGCCCGTAATCGTTCAATCTTACTTCCAATTTATCTAAATCAGCTGCCAGTATTCCAGGAGTTATTAGTGCCGTTGGAATTTGTCTATTTTTGCAAGCGTTCAGAATTTCATTTTGTCGTACCAACGTAAGGACATGCAGAGTTCGCTGCAATGCCATAAAGTCATTCATAAGAAGCTCATCCACTGGTTCTTCTCCTTCCTGCCATTTTGTTTCTGCCTTATCGATAATTTTTGCTATTATTGCTTTAATGTTCCCTAAAGTAGTTTGCATTTTGCTGTCATATTCCTGGAAATGTGTTGTGATGGCCGTCAAATGTTGATACTGTTTATGTAGTCCAGTACGTAATTGCGATACTTTCTGGGCAAGTTGTTGTTCATTCATCACGAAATCTTGCATCTTGGAATCAGTCATTACTCCACAGCACCAACTGAGGGCATCTCCTATGAGATCGATCGGTGATCGTTTCCCTCGGCTTCTAGGTCCTTGGTTGTCTATGAATGACTCGTTGAGTAAATGTCCCTCCAATTGTTTGCTTGTTAATCGCTCAATATCCAGAAAGTATTCAGGGTCCAAGGAATAATCCAACTTTTTGACCAATTGATTGTATATTTTACCCATCTTGTGTAGGTGGTCAAACATCTCACAATGGTGTACGTTTGGGGTACATTGCATTTTTCTGGATGACCGAAGAGGTTGTATTTCTTGGCTGCTCAACCACTTCGTTTCATATGTCAATGGAATTGTGGCTTCATACACTATGGTACTGGGGAGTTTTTTCCAATAGGCTCCCGCCACTACTCGTACTGGAACTTGAATGGACAAAACGCCTACTGCTAAGGTCAGGATTGCTAATAGCCCACTGTAAATAAGTCATTGCATTAAAAAATCCTTACCCTTATCTTAACTCTAGACAAAAGTTAGTTCGTTAAAAGTTTACTGAGTTGTCTAGTGTATGCATGTTTGAATTTAAAATTCTTCTTTATTTTGTTTCCCCGGCTGAGTTTCGACTCTTTTTATTTAAATTTGTCTCGTTTGACGTCGTTCTAATTTAGTCATAATCGTCCCAGTCATCGTGCGAAACATGAAAGTCTCCCGGTTGTATCGTCCCGTTATCCAAATTTTGATGGTTTAAGAGTGTTCGTTTAAGTTGGTTAATGGCGCACCGTCCACGTTGTACGCCTGTTTGTCTGTGATACCAGCACAAGGATCCCCGGATGGCAGCCGGCGCGAGCGGTCGGACTCTCGGAATGAGTGCTGGGGTGATGGAGGCTAACAATATTCGCTCCCATGGGCCCGATGCAGTCATCACCGTCCCAGCATCACGCAGAAGTTCGCCCGCCACTCTAAACGCCTCCTGCATCTCCATCCCGTGTGGATCCCCAGACCGGAATCTGGCGTGAAACGCCCATTCGTCAAAGTCCTCCGGGGTATTTCCCGCTCTTGGATATATGGTGGCGTACCATAGAGCCCCCTCCCGGGTGTGGACGGCGATCTCTCGAGGCCAAGACACATCTCCAATTGCAGCGCTCGAGATGGCCGCGTAAACCCTGGATTCGTTTTCGGACAAAATCACCCGAGGAACCCCTGACACCTCTAGTAATGGTCGTTCGTGTGGTAGTACCGCGGTTGATGTCGAAGGTATTGGTGTATCGATACGGGGTCGTGTCGTCAGTACGGTTGGTACAATTATGTCACTGTCGACGTCTGAGTCGTCTGAGTCCTCTGCCGGGGGTGCCTCTTCACCGTTAATAGGCTCTTGCTCTAACATTTCTTCAGCTGATGAGAGCTCTTCAACTGACGAGTGCTCCGTCACTACTGGTGGCCTTTTTTCCACCAGCGGTTCCTCTTCTGCTGAATCTTCGCTTGCTGTTCCTTCTGCCGATGGTACGGCTTCCTCCGACGGCGATGACAGGGTGGACACCGACGTAGAACTGCTTGAGTCCCGCTCTGGCAATGCGTTCTCCAGTTCGGGGGTAAGTGTTTTAAGAGTTGGAGACCGGTGCTCGACCTGCTGATCCCCCAGATCACCATCAAGTGATTGTGGGTCCTCAGGTCTATCATCTGGTATCTCTTCTTCCCTCAACCCCGATCCCATCACTGGATACACATTGTTACTTGCCAAGAGTGAAGGAAACTCAGAGAAATCCCTAGCCGGTGTGAACCCTAAGCTGACAGCCCTGCCAAACATGTAGGCTACGACCATAGCAAAGAAGGGTAGTGTATGGTCGGGTCCTTCAAACATACTCAGCAGGCCTTGTGCCAACTCCAACTATAATAATTGTAATGCATCCCGGCCGAGAGTAGACGTGATTTTTTGTGGCTCCTCGAACTTATATTGCTGACTACTAAATCCAATTTTTGTGAATATATACATTCTTGAATGTTAAATAAAATGGGTGGAAATACTAGAAACATGAGTGCGATTGTAAGTGAAGCTTTAGCTACACTTCTTCAAGACGAATCTTTCATCGCCAAATTAGTGGATGAAGTGTGTGAGCGACTTGAAGCTAAAATTGATCAACTCAAGTTAAATTATGAGGTTTCCTCAGCTGAAATCTCGAATGAAAGCAAAGTGCTCCGTGAAGATATTGACCGCTTGGAACAATACTCCAGAAGAAATTGTATTCGCGTATTTGGTGTTTGTGAAAAAGTGAGTGAATGCGTCGAAGATACAGTGTGCTCAATCTTCAAAGATAAGTTAAAAGTTCCGATTGAAAAGCATGATATTGATCGATGTCACCGTACTGGAAAAATTAACTCTAAGAAAACACGCCCAATAATAATTGAATTTACTTCGTTCAAATCCCGCGAAATTGTTCTGAAGGCGCGAAAATTGCTTAAAGGATCAAATATAAATATCAAAGAAGATCTTACAGTCAAAAGGCTAGAGCTATTGAATACTGCTTCAAGTAAATATGGTTTTAAGAACGCATGGTCCTTTAATGGAAACATTTTTATAAAACGCGGTGATTCAATACAACGAATTAATTCAGTCGATGAATTATAAATGTTTATAAATATGGATTGAACTAATAAATTTAGCATCTCCCACATTACCTCAGTAGTATTAAATTATTATTTTTCACTTGGGGCTACATTAGGAATGTGTCATAATTCTGTATTTTTTTTGCTTCTGAAATTCACATTTATTTTTGTAAGAATATACTTTTTGCAAATTATTTCGAAATAACTTGTTGTACTTAGTTATCAATTGAATAGTTTGTTGACCTTATAATATACTTGGCTTAACCTTGTGTATGTGCTGTGCCAATTTTAATTTGTTATTACTTTATATTGAATTGAACTTGCTTCGATATTTGCATGAATATTATATTCTTCGTTTATTCTCTCATACTTCTTTATCTTTGAACATCATTTTTTCGCATTTTTGTATATATTGAGAATGCGTATTTATCATCAAAATGTACGTGGACTTAATACAAAACTTCCAGAATTCTACAATAATACTTGTTCCTCTGATTTTGATATTATCTGTGTCACTGAATCATGGTTAAATATATCTGTATTAAATAGTGAAATTTTCAATGATAATTTTGTAGTTTATCGTTCAGATAGAGATAACATTAGGTCTAATAAGAAATTTGGCGGAGGAGTCATTTGTGCTGTTAACAACACTTTGCGATCTTCCATGATCAATATTCCAACGCATCCAGATTCAAAGTTTGATATTACATGTGTAAAGGTACAATTCTCATTCCATGATTATATTTATATTATCACTGTTTATCTTCCCCCTCCTATAACATCTGAGCAACTTAATTTATTTTATACTTATGTTGAGACTTTGCCTTTCGCTTTTAATAATAATTTAATTGTAATTGGTGATATTAACATATCTCACTTGGCTGATTATTATAGAAATGGCTCGTCCAATACTATAGTGAATGATTTCATCAACTTTAATAATTTTCTTTCTTTGGATCAATATAATAATGTTTTTAATGGCAATAATAAAATTCTTGATGTTGTTCTTTCTAATATAGATTGTAATGTTATTCATGATCCAGTTCCTCTTGTTAGTGAGGATAATCATCATCCTGCTCTTTCTATTGAAGTTGTGGAATTAAATACTCGTGATCGATCGTTGAATATGAAAGATAATATCATACGTGACTTCAAAAATGCAAACTATTTGTTACTTTACGAATTGCTGAATTCTACAGACTGGTCTATTTTAAAGAATTATAATGATGTTGATATGGCCTCTGAAAGCTTTTATGAAATGCTTGATGATATATTTAATAAATGTATTCCAAATAAAACAAAAAAGAATAATTCAGAATATCCTCCTTGGTTCACTCTCGAAATAATCAAGAATTTGAAATCAAAAGAAAGAAATCGTCAATTATATAAACGTTTTGGGATAGAATCTTGCAAGTGTGATTATATAAATTTAAGGAAAAAAATTATAACTGATATAAAATTAGCACATGCAAATTACATGGTCACTGCTGAGAATAATATCAAATCTAATCCATCTTTGGTCTTTAATTATTTAAAAAGTAAGAGAAGTTCACACAGTGTTCCTAAAATCATGCATCATAATGATAAGATATGTGATAATGGTTCTGATATCGCTCAAGCATTCGCAAATTTTTTTTCTAGTGTCTACAACAGTAATAATGATACGATACATATCAATACCGAGACTAAAACTAATTGCTTGAATAGTAATCTTGTTGACATTAAGAGTATATCAAAGGAAGATATCTTAAAATCAATAAATCATCTGAAACCAAAACCAAATTTGGGTCCTGATAATTTACCTTCCTATATTTTAAAAGGCTGTAAAGATATATTTGTTGAACCACTATTCATACTATTCAATCTTTCGCTAAATAAAAGTATTTTTCCAGCAGTACTCAAAAACTCACAAATATGTCCAGTTTTCAAATCAGGTGATTCAAGTAACATATGTAATTATAGACCTATCGCGCTGTTGTCCAATATATCTAAGATATTCGAAACAATAATTTTCAATAAAGTTTATAACGATGTATCACAAAGTATCACTCCATTTCAGCATGGATTTATCAAAGGAAAATCTACAGTCTCCAATTTAATGAATTTTACAGATCACGTTCTCAACAATTTCTCAAAAAATTCACAAATTGATGTTATATATACTGATTTCGCTAAGGCGTTTGACAGAGTTAGCCATAATATCTTAATAAATAAATTATACAATAACTTCAATTTTACTCTTCCGCTGTGTCAACTGATAGCATCTTACCTCACCTGCCGTTATCAGTATATTCGAATAAATGGATATTCCTCAAATTACTTTTTAGCTAACTCTGGTGTGCCTCAAGGCTCAAATTTAGGTCCTCTGTTGTTTCTTCTGTTTATCAACGATATAACTGCTTCAATCAAGTACTCAAATATTTTAATGTACGCAGATGATATAAAAATTTTCAAAACAATTAATTCGATTGATGATTGTTATGAACTTCAAAAGGATGTAAACAATCTTATAGAATGGTCCGAATCATCCTAATTATCTTTCAATATATCGAAATGTGAAATAATGAGTTATTCGAGGAAACTTACGAATATAATATTCAATTATCATATGTCCTCATTGAATCTACAAAGAATGATCGAAACCAAAGATTAAGGAATTTTATTTGACAGCAAATTATTATTTGATAAGCATATTCTCCACTCAGTGGCTATCTCATATCGAAATCTACATTTTGTAATTAGATCGTCAAGGGCTTTTAAGAATATTTCGACTATGATGTATTTATATAATTGTTATGTTCGCTCTAAATTAGAATATGGCTGTCAAATTTGGTATCCATATTACACTAAATATAAGATAGTCATTGAGAGAGTTCAGAAAAAATTTCTTCGATATTGTTGGTATAGAAGATATGGTTCTTATGTTCATAACTTAAATTATGAGAATAGTATGTATACTTTTGGTTTATTGTCTCTTGAAAAAAGGAGATAAGTATTATGCGTTCTCTATATCTATAAATTGGTGAATAATTATATCAATGATAGCTATTCTTTGGGTAGATTACATTTCACAGTTCCACGAGCTAATATTCGACACCAATCAATATTTTACATATCTTTGTTCCACACGAATTATGAAATAAATTCTCCATTTAATCGTATGTGTAAACTAGTTAATGCATTGAACTGTGAATTTGATCCATTTTTTGATACTTTGGCTATTTTCAAAACAAAAATTTTCGAATATTTTTCAAGTTGTCCATAATAATATAGCAAAATTTATGTACATTTAATATATTTTTTTTTTTTTATTTTTTTGGTTTACAAGAATTTATTTTTCTTATATTCATTTATTATTATTATTATATTCAATTTATTAACTCTAATATTTATGTATGTTCTATTGTTGGGATTGTATGATAATAGATTGCACGTACTTCATTTGTTTATAAATACCCTCTGTAATTGGGATTTTAAATCCTGTTGAGTGGTCATAATAAATAAATAAACCGTGCGGGGAGCGTCAGTTCCTGGATTTTCAGCCACTTCTCTTCACTCGTCAGCTCATTTTCTCCTCTCATCAGCTCCACCTCCTGCTGGACCTGACTCAACAATGGAATAACCATCAGTCTCAGGACGATAGCTCGGAAACGGGCCACCAGGTTGTCAGGAATCCCTATCAAGAGGTTCCTGGTTCGCTCTTCTAGTGCCGCCACCAACGCTACGATCTGCAGGTAAACTGCTTGCCATTCCCTATATAAAATCATCTACTATTTGATACCTTTTCAAATTTCATTTTAAAACCAAGCTTGAATTCGGATAAGCGGCGCATTCATTCCATGCAAGCTTCATTCAGGATTTAGCATACCCTACACAACATAGTTACAATTTTTTAATTATATTTATTCGTCAGATTCATCTTCGGAACTTATTTCCGGCTGAGATAAATCATTTACTACTTTACTGCTACGTAATCTCCTTGCTAAAGGGACCGAATCTTCAGGAGTCCAAGGTTCATGATATGGTTTAATACGTGCTACATGCACGTTCTCTAATTTTTCTTTTTTCCTTTTTCCCTTTTGTACTACATAATTAACATCGGATAGTTTCTCCACTATTTCATAAGGACCAAACCATTTCAATAATAATTTGTCTGTTTTTCCTACATGACGTTCGGGATTATAAACCTTAACTTTCTGACCAATTTGATATTCTATATGCCTGTGCTTTTTATCATATCGCTTTTTATCGCGTTCTTGCTTCCTCTCAATATTAGCTTTCGCTTGCTCTCTAATTTGTTTCAACCGTTCTTGCGTTTGACTGACTATTTCTGTTTCAACCGTTTCATATAATTGTGCTTCCGTTGGCAACACCGGTTGCCTACCGTATAATAACTCAAAAGGAGCTATTTTAGTACTTTCTTGTACTGCCGTATTATATGCAAAAGTTACGTGAGGTAAATACTCATCCCAATCCGTTTGTGGAGTATTAACATACATACTCAACATGTTAGCTAATGTTTTATTTAACCTTTCTGTTAATCCATTTGTCTGTGGGCGATAAGCAGTTGTGAATTTATTATCGGTTCCCATTATTCGCAATAACTCAGCTATCACCGCTGACTGAAAGACTGCGCCGCGGTCGCTCAGAAGCGCACGCGGGGCACCATGTCTACAAATAATATCTTCTAAAATAAACGCCGCTACCGGTTCAATTTTACCTGATGCTATGGCTTTAGTTTCAGCCCATCGTGTAGCATAATCAGTTGCGACAATTATGTATTTCTTTCCTGATTTACTACGTTTAAATGGTCCTAATAAATCTATACCTACTCGGTCAAACGGCTGTTCGATCGATAAGTGTTGCAACAATCCAGCAGGTTTAGCATTAGCCACTCCCTTGCGGGCTTGACAATCTGGGCAACCTTGCACATATTTAATTATGTCTTTTCTCATATTAGTCCAAAAATATCTACTCGAAATTTGATGGATTGTTTTTGCCAACCCCAAATGACCTGCCAATGGTTCATCATGATTGCTATACAGAATCTCTCCGACTAAATTCCGTGGAATCACTACTAAATTTTGGCTACCTGGTTGTGAGTTCACTTTGTATAAAATATTATTTTGAATTCTGAAATTTCTTGCACGCCGCTGTAACAATGCGTCACCATACTCAGGGTCGTTAATTGCCTGAATTAGCTGTTTTAACTCATCATCTTGTTTTTGTTGATCCTCGAGATTCAGCTGATCGAGTGTATAGGTTGGAACATTAACAGCGTTCTCCTCGTCTTGTTTAGAGACCGCCCCACAAGGATAGCGTGACAAACAGTCAGCAATCGTGTGTGCTTTTCCACTTTTATGGAAAATTTCGTATTGATAATCCTGGACCTTAACACTCCATCGTGCTAGTCTACCTACAGGATCTTTTACTGTCTTTAACCAACACAAAGCGTGATGATCAGTTGCAACTCTAAATTTCCTTCCCCAAATATAGGGACGCCACTGTGTTAGCGCGTACACAAACGCTAAACATTCCTTTTCTGTTATTGAATGATTCATTTCCGCCTGCGTTATTTTCCGCGATGCGTATGCTATCGGGTGCCACTGATTATTTATATTTTGTAATAATACACCGCCTAATCCGATGCCGCATGCGTCTACCCGGATTTCAATATCTGCGGTTGGATTATACTGAAGCGGAAGTTAATCTCTCTTTCAGTGTTTCAATCGCGTTTATTTCTTTTTGAGTCAGATTGAACTTGACATCCTTTTTCGTTAGTGCATATAATGGTCGTGCTATTCGAGCAAAATCTTGAATGAATTTTCTGTAGTAATTACAAAGGCCTAGAAAACTCTGTACATCCTTTACTTTTTCAGGTAATGGAAATTCTTCCATGGCTATCAATTTTTTCTCGTCAGGGGCTAATCCCTGTGCTGAAACTTTGAAACCTAATAGATCTATTTCCGTTTGTAAATAAGTGCATTTACTGGGTTTTAATGTCAATTTTTGCTGCGCGTAAGCGCTCAAAAACATGTCTTAATCTGATAAGATGTTCCTCGAATGTTCGACTGAATACTATTACATCATCTAAGTATATCAATACTTCTTTCCATTTCAATTCTTTGAATACCGTATCAGCCAAGTGCTGAAACGTGGCTGGTGCTGAAGTTAAACCAAAACTCAAGACATTAAATTCATAATGACCGTCAGGCGTTACGAAGGCTGTTTTTTGTTTATCTGATTCTTTGACTGGAACTTGCCAATAACCACTAAATAAATCTAAACTTGTAAAATACGCGGAATTACCTAAATAACTCATCATATCCTCTATTACTGGTAATGGGTAAACGTCGGGTTTGGTAATAGCATTTACTTTACGGTAGTCTACACAGAAACGCCAGGATCCATCCTTCTTTTTAACTAACACTACTGGGGAAGACCATGCACTCGAGGATGGTCTAATTATGTTATCCTCTAGCATTTCTTCAATTTGTTCTTGAATGATTTCTTTTTCTTTATGCGATACGCGATAGGGTTTCAAGTGAACGGGTGGTGAGTCACCCGTCGGAATTTCATGTACTACTAAATCCGTTAATCCGATTTGCTTAGAATTCCAGGCATATATATCGCTGAATTCTTCAATTAATTCTGTCAGCTCCTTTTTCTGCTGATCCGTCAGTTTGGGATTAATATTATGAACCTTGTCCACCTTTTCAAATTCGTCCAAGTATAAAACATCCGTCGCTATTTTATCACCGTTGAGAACGTCGCTTTTATTACTTATATAGCCTAATGCTGTGTGCTTAAAAAGTTTACGGGGCTTATATCTACTAATGTTCCTTACTTTTGCTAACCATGTACCGAATTTAGATTCATGGGGCCAAATGTCAGAAATTTTTAGTTTGTATTTGGCATCTGATCTTCCATTGATACTTTTCAAGTTCATTGAGACTTGCGTCATATCAGGTTCTGTCAGGTAGCAAATAACCTCGGTTTCCTCCGGAACTTCCACGTCATGACTGAGTAATAATTTAATATTTTCCTGAATGGTTGATTAATAAAATGCTTGCGGTGGTTCGGAAGTTTCGTCACCGGAATTTTGATCTGCGGTGGAAGCAGATAATTGCGCGCTTTTTTCCGGATCCTGTTTTATCCAACTTACAGCTACATCTTTTAAAGGGAATTTGTGTATGCCGTCCAAATTTGATAATTTCGTTTTCTATATCGATTATGGCTTTATGTTGTATTAAAAATTGCATACCCAGTATAACGTCACAGGGCAGATCTGGTACCACTAGGGTGGCTAGGTCTGTGGTCCACGCGTTCATCGTCAGAGGCAGTATAGTACTCCCCAGAACGGGTATTAAACGTCCGCCTGCAGTGCGAAGCATTTTAACCGCAGTCTGTTTGCAGTCAAGGGTTTGATCATCACCTACTACGTTGTACACTGACCCTGTATCCACAATGATATCTACGGGTTGATTTTTCAACCTATCTACTACTGTCAGTACTTTTGGATTAATTTCATCATTGGACCCTGAATCTAATTCATACACGACGCTATGGGCCTCATCTAGCGTCGTGAGGCACTGTTTCCCTGTATATTAGTATTTCCACGCTGAATGTCCGGACAGTCTCTCATCATGTGACCTGGACGAGCGCAGTGATGACAAATTAATCTACCGTCGGGTGTCCGCGACATGCGCTGAGAATTGGGCATTGATAAAGGAGCACTTCTCCCGGCATTCGCATTAGTTTGCTGGGGTCTATTATTCAAATCTTGGAACCGTACGCGGTTCTGATTTTGTGGGGGCTGATTATTGTTATTATTATTATACCTAGGTGTATAATTTGGATAGCGTGGGGTTTGGACGTTATTATTAATATAGCGAGGTGCAGAGTTTTGATAGCGTTGGGGCTGATTCTGAAAACGTATAGGTTGACGTTCTCTACGGACTTCGGCTCTTAAATTTTGCGTGATTTTTTGCTGCATTTCTGTCAACCGTCGCTCTAATTCGTCTCCTTTCATTGCGTTCGCCGCTTCTATTGCGGTTAACCGATCACGAGCTGACTGTACACGCGATTCAGTCTCGCAGATTTTATCTATTGCTGCTTTAAGAGCTCGCAGACTTCTAGGATCTCGTAATGCCAATTTTTCTTGTATATCCGGTAGAAATCCTGCCTCAATCGTGTTCTCAACTTGTTCTTCTGATAAGTCGGCGCCCAATCTATCGTAGATGTCAAGCATTGCATAATAATATGCACGCGGATCCTCATCCCTTGCCTGCATACGATTTCGCCATGCGTCTTGCAATGATCTGTCATAACCGCTCGGAAAGAATTCATTTTTGAATTCTCTAATCAGCATGTCATAGGTAGCGTTGGGATTTCTTACCGCATATCCTCGATACCATATGGCCGCACGCCCTTCCAGATAGAAGTTAAAATTGCGTAATTTTTCAGGCGCTGCCCAGTTATGCGCATTTGCCGATTCCTCAAAAATTGGTAAGAATTCGATTGCCGATAATTTACCTTGGGGATCGAATCGTTCTGGTTCGCGTAATTTAGGTTGTATACGTTCGGCCGCTACTTGCTCCGCCGCGATTGAGCCAATAGTTGGTTCTGCCATTATTTGTTGCCAGAAATTATTATACAATGGTTCTAAGGGGAGCGGTGGTGCTGGTGGGATTGCTCTTCTAACTGTCGGTGGATCTGGGGGATTTGCTGGAAGAAAATTTTCAGGTGTTGCTGGTGATAAGGGTTGGAAACTTGGGTTGGGGTTAGGAGGCGGTGACTGTGCTAATGGCATAGCATGCTCTTTCACTGGTTGTTGGATTATACGAAGTAGGCGGGCAGGTGTTACACCAAATCGGTATCGTTCGGCATTTGACATAACATTGCGAGAAAATTGGTTTTGCTAGGTGATCAAGCATTTAGCTGGTTGGGATCGTAAATCTATTCATTTAAACCTCTACCCGGCACCTCCACCAAATGTCACGTCCACAAAAGACTTCAAATAAGAAATTTAGAAACACTCGCTTCATAATGGCTATTACAGCACTCTTTGAGGTAGAACACTCGCACGTGACCCAAGGCTGCGAACAAGGTGTCGTCGAGGTAGAGTCAAATGAATAGTAAACGAGTTTGGGGTGTATAATGTTTATTAGCAAATACATATCATAATCTTAAAAGAAGTACTACTTACATTGATAAGGAGAGTCGACCCATGTTGACTTGGATATCTCACTCAAAAAGTAACACAAAGAGCTCAGACAGAATCGTCAAGAGCTCAGACAAAATCAATACAGATAATCGTCTGATGCAGATACTGATACTGGTCCCTCTCCTTTCTTCAACCTTAAGCTTTATACCCTCATTCCTAACTTCCCCTTTCCCCCCTCAGCCACAAGAGACCTGGTTTCTCATGAATATGTTACTCATTCGTGCGCAATTATAAATTCAGGGAATTTATAACCAACCGCCACCAACCTTTTCCTGTCGAAGATCATGACATTTTGCCATATAAGGTATTCGATAACAAGATACTTAATCCGTGGTCATTTGCATGCAACTTTGTATTTTACATGATCAATGTGTTTATTCTAATGAATGCATATTTATGAGATTACATTATCATTTATTATATGTAGCAAAAAATACTTTGCTCGGCTGTCATCCGCCCTGGTGAAAGATTGCGGTATTCGCGGTCTATCGGCCTTGATAAGCTACAGCCTTTCTGTACCAATCGTGGTTGAGTTATTAGGGTATTAGCAAAGTTAGGAATTATACTATTAGGAGTTTAAGAGTTCATGTCAGGCTTGCACAGTGCCCTCGCGTATATATGGTGTTTACCATATTATTGATTATCTATTTATTATTAAGGTTACTGATTTACGAAAGTCAACGTGTATTTATACTAAGTGACTTGCAAGCGTGACAATATGAAGTTTGAAATAAGTCAAAATTACCACATTCTGAGCAGTTTCAAAGTATCGCAAATCACATAAATCTATCCAATACAACATGATATGCATGAATCCGTCCTCAAATGCACAAAAGTTTGCGTTTCCAGCGAGTTATCAGCGTTTTTTCTGAGTCTCGTTGAGAGATTTTTGATCCTGTAAATCTGCTCAGAAGTAAGATTTTGCTTCAAAAATGCGTTATATGGCAGAATCTAGCACCAAATACATCATACTTCGTGTTTTAGAGTGCTATTTGCAGTTTTAAAAACTTTGGAATAAGTCGAAATCACGCTTTTCCGCGCAGATTTTCACAATCAAAAAGTTCATATTCCTATCCAGGACCTCATAATATGCATGAATCTATCGACAAAAACATCGTATCTTGTGTTTTCAGAGCGTTATCTGCAGTTATATGAAGTTTGGAATAAGTCAAAATTACCACATTCTGAGCAGTTTCAAAGTATCGCAAATCACATAAATCTATCCAATACAACATGACATGCATGAATCCGTCCTCGAATGCACAAAATTTTGCATTACCAGCGAGTTATCAGCGTTTTTTCTGAGTCTCGTTGAGAAATTTTTGATCCTGTGAATCTGCTCAGAAGCAAGATTTTGCTTCAAAAATGCGTTATATGGTAGAATCTAGCACCAAATACATCATATTCCGTGTTTTTAGAGTGCTATTTGCAGTTTTACAAATTTTGGAATAAGTCGGAATCACGCTTTTCCACGCAGATTCTCACAATCAAAAAGTTCATATTTCTATTCGGGACCTCATGATATGTATGAATCTATCGACAAAATCATCGTATCCCGTGTTTTCAGAGCGCTATCTGCAGTTATATGAAGTTTGAAATAAGTCAAAATTACCACATTCTTAGCAGTTTCAAAGTATCGCAAATCACATAAATCTATCCAATACAACATAATACGCATGAATCCGTCCTCAAATGCACAAAATTTTGCGTTTCCAGCGAGTTATCAGCGTTTTTTCTGAGTCTCGTTGAGAGATTTTTTAACCTGTAAATCTGCTCAGAAGCAAGATGTTGCTTCAAAAATGCGTTATATGGCAGAATCCAGCACCAAATACATCACATTTCGTGTTTTTAGAGTGCTATTTGCAGTTTTAAAAACTTTGGAATAAGTCGAAATCACGCTTTTTCGCGCAGATTTTTACAATCAAAAAGTTCATACTCCTATTAAGGATCTCATAATATGTATGAATCTATCGACAAAAACATCGTATCTCGTGTTTTCAGAGCGCTATCTGCATTTATATGAAATTTGAAATAAGTCAAAATTACCACATTCTGAGCAGTTTCAAAGTATCGCGAATCACATAAATCTATCCAATACAACATATTACGCATGAATCCGTCCTTGAATGCACAAAATTTTGCGTTTCAGCGAGTTATCAGCTTTTTTTCTGAGCCTCGTTGGGAAATTTTTGCTCCAGTAAATCTGCTCAGAAGCAAGATTTTGCTCCAAAAATGCGTTATATGGCAGAATCTAGCACCAAATACATAATATTTTGTGTTTTCAGAGTGCTATTTGCAGTTTCACAAACTTTGGAATAAGTCGAAATCACGCTTTTCCGCGCAGATTTCCACAATCAAAAAGTTCATATTCCTATTCAGGACCTCATAATATGTATGAATCTATCGACAAAAACATCGTATCTCGTGTTCCCAGAGCGCTATCTGCAGTTATATGAAGTTTGAGATAAGTCAAAATTACCACATTCTGAGCAGTTTCAAAGTATCGCAAGTCACATAAATCTATCCAATACAACATAATACACATGGATTCGTCTCCAAATGCACAGAATTCTGCGTTTCCAGCAAGTTATCAGCGTTTTTCTGAGTCTCATTAAGAAATTTTTGATCCTGTAAATCTGCTCAGAAGCAAGATTTTGCTTCAAAAATGCGTTATATGGCAGAATCTAGCACCAAATACATCATATTTCGTGTTTTTGCAGTTTTACAAACTTTGGAATAAGTCGGAATCACGCTTTTCCGCGCAGATTTTCACAATCAAAAAGTTTATATTCCTATTCAGGACCTCATAATATGTATGAATCCATTGACAATAACATCGTATCTCGTGTTTTCAGAGTGCTATCTACAGTTATATGAAGTTTGAAATAAGTCAAAATTACCACATTCTGAGCAGTTTCAAAGTATCGCAAATCACATAAATCTATCCAATAAAACATAATACGAATGCATACGTCCTCGAATGCACAAAATTTTGCATTTCCAGCGAGTTATCAGCGTTTTGTCTGAGTCTCGTTAAGAAATTTTTGATCCTGTTGCTCAGAAGCAAGATTTTGCTTCAAAAATGCGTTATATGGCAGAATCTAGCACCAAATACATCATATTTCGTGTTTTAGAGTGCTATTTGCAGTTTTACAAATATTGGAATAAGTCGAAATCACGCCCTTCCGCGCAGATTTTCACAATCAAAAAATACATATTCCTATTCAGGACCTCATAATATGTATGAATCTATCGACAAAAATATCGGACCTCGTGTTTTCAGAGCGCTATCTGCAGTTATATGAAGTTTAAAATAGGTCAAAATAACCACATTCTGAGCAGTTTCAAAGTATCGCAAATTACATGAATCTATCCAATACAACATAATACGCATGAATCCGTCCTCAAAGGCACAAAATTTTGCGTTTATAGCGAGTTATCAGCGTATTTTCTGAGTCTCGTTGAGAAATTTTTGATCCTGTAAATCCGCTCAGAAGCAAGATTCTGCTTCAAAAATGCGTTATATGGCAGAATCTAGCACCAAATACATCATATTTTGTGTTTTTAGAGTGCTATTTGCAGTTTTACAAACTTTGGAATAAGTCGAAATCAGGCTTTTCCGCGCAGATTTTCACGATCAAAAAGTTCATATTCCTATTCAGGACCTCATAATATGTATGAATCTATCGACAAAAACATCGTATCTAGTGTTTTCAGAGTGCTGTCTGCAGTTATATGAAGTTTGAAATAAGCCAAAATAACCACATTCTGAGCAGTTTCGAAGTATCGCAAATCACATAAATCTATCCAATACAACATACTACGCATGAATCCGTCCTTAAAGGCACAAAACTTCGCGTTTCCAGCGAGTTATCAGCGTTTTTTCTGAGTCTCGTTGAAAATTTTTGATCCTGTTAATCTGCTCAGAAGCATGATTTTGCTTTAAAAATGCGTCATATGGCAGAATCTAGCACCAAATACATCACATCACGTGTTTCTAGAGTGCTATTCGCAGTTTTACAAACTTTGGAATAAGTCAAAATCACGCTTTTCCGCGCAGATTTTCACAATCAAAAAGTTCCTATTTCTATTCAGGACCTCATGATATGTATGAATCTATCGACAAAAACATCGTATCTTGTGTTTTCAGAGCGCTATCTGCAGTTATATGAAGTTTGAAATAAGTCAAAATTACCACATTCTGAGCAGTTTCAAAGTATCGCAAATCACATAAATCTATCCAATGAAACATAATACGCATGAATCCGTCCTTAAATGCAAAAAAATTTTGCGTTTCCATTAAGTTATCAGCGTTTTTTCTGAGTCTCGTTGAGAAATTCTTGAACCTGTTGCTCAGAAGCAAGATTTTGCTTCAAAAATGCGTTATATTGCAGAATCTAGCACCAAATACATGATATTTCGTGTTTTTAGAGTGCTATTTGCAGTTTTACAAACTTTGGAACAAGTCGAAATCACGCTTTTCCGCGCAGATTTTTACAATCAAAAAGTTCATATTCCTATACAGGACCTCATAATATGTAAGAATCTATCGACAAAAACATCGTATCTCGTGATTTCAGAGCGCTATCTGCAGTTATATGAAGTTTGGAATAAGTCAAAATTACCACAATATGAGCAGTTTCAAAGTATCGCGAATCACATAAATCTATCTAATACAACATGATACGCATGAATCCGTCCTCAAATGCACAAAATTTTGCGTTTCCAGCGAGTTATCAGCGTTTTTTCTGAGTCCCGTTGAGAAATTTTGGTCCTGTAAATCTGCTCAGCAGCAAGATTTTGCTCCAGAAATGCGTTATATAACAGAATCTAGCACCAAATACATCATATTTCGTGGTGTTAGAGTGCTATTTGCAGTTTTACAAACTTTGGAATAAGTCGAAATCACGCTTTTCCGCGCGGATTTTCACAGTCAAAAAGTTCATATTCCTATTCAAGACCTCATAATATGTATAAATCTATCAACAAAAGCATCGTATCTCGTGTTTTCAGAGCGCTATCTGCAGTTATATGAAGTTTGAAATAGGTCAAAATTACCACATTCTGAGCAGTTTGAAAGTATCGCAAATCACATAAACCTATCCAATAAAACATAATACGAATGAATACGTCCTCAAATGTGCAAAATTTTGCATTTCAAGCGAGTGATCAGAGTTTCTTCTGGGTCTCGTTGAGAAATTTTTGATCCTGTTGCTCAGAAGGAAGATTTTGCTTCAAAAATGCGTTATATGGCAGAATCTAGCACCAAATACATCATATTCCGTGTTTTTAGAGAGCTACTTGCAGTTTTACAAACTTTGGAATAAGTCGAAATCACGCTTTTCCGCGCAGATTTTTACAATCAAAAAGTTCATACTCCTATTCAGGACCTCATAATATGTATGAATCTATCGACAAAAACATCGTATCTCGTGTTTTTAGAGCGCTATCTGCATTTATATGAAATTTGAAATAAGTCAAAATTACCACATTCTGAGCAGTTTCAAAGTATCGCGAATCACATAAATCTATCCAATACAACATATTACGCATGAATCCGTCCTCGAATGCACAAAATTTTGCGTTTCAGCGAGTTATCAGCTTTTTTTCTGAGCCTCGTTGGGAAATTTTTGTTCCAGTAAATCTGCTCAGAAGCAAGATTTTGCTTCAAAAATGCGTTATATGGCAGAATCTAGCACCAAATACATCATATTTCGTGTTTTTAGAGTGCTATTTGCAGTTTCACAAACTTTGGAATAAGTCGAAATCACGCTTTTCCGCGCAGATTTCCACAATCAAAAAGTTCATATGCCTATTCAGGACCTCATAATATGTATGAATCTATCGACAAAATCATCGTATCTCGTGTTTCCAGAGCGCTATCTGCAGTTATATGAAGTTTGAAATAAGTCAAAATTACCACATTCTGAGCAGTTTCAAAGTATCGCAAGTCACATAAATCTATCCAATACAACATAATACACATGGATCTGTCTTCAAATGCACAGAATTTTGCGTTTCTAGCAAGTTATCAGCGTTTTTCTGAGTCTCATTAAGAAATTTTTGATCCTGTAAATCTGCTCAGAAGCAAGATTTTGCTTCAAAAATGCGTTATATGGCAGAATCTAGCACCAAATACATCATATTTCGTGTTTTTGCAGTTTCACAAACTTTGGAATAAGTCGAAATCACGCTTTTCCGCGCAGATTTTCACAATCAAAAAGTTTATATTCCTATTCAGGACCTCATAATATGTATGAATCCATCGACAACAACATCGTATCTCGTGTTTTTAGAGTGCTATCTACAGTTATATGAAGTTTAGAATAAGTCAAAATTACCACATTCTGAGCAGTTTCAAAGTATCGCAAGTCACATAAGTCTATCCAATACAACATGATACACATGGATCCGTCTTCAAATGCACAAAATTTTGCGTTTCCAGCGAGTTATCAGCGTTTTTCTGAGTCTCGTTAAGAAATTTTTAATCCTGTAAATCTGCTCAGAAGCAAGATTTTGCTTCAAAAATGCGTTATATGGCAGAATCTAGCACCAAATACATCATATTTCGTGTTTTTGCAGTTTTACAAATTTTGGAATAAGTCGGGATCACGCTTTTCCGCGCAGTTTTTTACAATCAGAAAGTTTATATTCCTATTCAGGACCTCGTAATATGTATGAATCTATCGACAATAACATCGTATCTCGTGTTTTCAGAGCGCTATTTACAGTTATATGAAGTTTGAAATAAGTCAAAATTACCACAGTCTGAGCAGTTTCAAAGTATCGCAAATCACATAAATCTATCCAATAAAACATAATACGAATGCTTACGTCCTCAAATGCACAAAATTTTGAATTTCTAGCGAGTTATCAGCGTTTTTTCTGAGTCTTGTTAAGAAATTTTTGATCCTGTTGCTCAGAAGCAAGATTTTGCTTCAAAGATGCATTATATGGCAGAATCTAGCACCAAATACATCATATTTCGTGTTTTAGAGTGCTATTTGCAGTTTTACTAATATTGGAATAAGTCGAAATCACGCTATTCCGCGCAGATTTTCACAATCAAAAAATACATATTCCTATTCAGGACCTCATAATATGTATGAATCTATCGACAAAAACATCGTATCTCGTGTTTTTAGAGCGCTATCTGCAGTTATATGAAGTTTGAAATAAGTCAAAATTACCACATTCTAAGCAGTTTCAAAGTATCGCAAATCACATAAATCTATCCAATGCAACATAATACGCATGAATCCGTCCTCAAATGCACAAAATTTTGCGTTTCCAGCAAGTTATCAGCGTTTTTTTTGAGTCTCGTTGAGAAATTTTTGATCCTGTAAATCTGCTCAGAAGCAAGATTTTGCTTCAAAAATGCGTTATATGACAGAATCTAGCACCAAATACATCATATTTCGTGTTTTTGCAGTTTTACAAACTTTGGAATAAGTCGAAATCACGCCCTTCCGCGCAGATTTTCACAATCAAAAAGTTTATATTCCTATTCAGGACCTCATAATATGTATGAATCTATCGACAATAACATCGTATCTCGTGTTTTCAAAGCGCTATCTGCAGTTTTATGAAGTTTGAAATAGTTTAAAATTACCACATTCTGAGCAGTTTCAAAGTATCGCAAATCACATAAATCTATCCAATAAAACATAATACGGATGAATACGTCCTCAAATGCACAAAATTTTGCATTTCCAGCGAGTTATCATCGTTTTTTCTGAGTCTCGTTAAGAAATATTTGATCCTGTTGCTCAGAAGCAAGATTTTACTTCAGAAATGCGTTATATGGCAGAATCTAGCACCAAATACATCACATTTCGTGTTTTTAGAGTGCTATTTGCAGTTTTACAAACTTTGGAATCAGTCGAAATCACGCTTTTCCGCGCAAATTTTCACGATCAAAAAGTTCATATTCCTATTAAGGACCTCATAATATGTATGAATCTATCGACAAAAACGTCGTATCTCGTGTCTTCAGAGCGCTATCTGCAGTTATATGAAGTTTAAAATAAGTCAAAATAACCACATTCTGAGCAGTTTCAAAGTATCGCAAATCACATAAATCTATCCAATATAACATAATACGCATGAATCCGTCCTCAAAGACACAAAATTTTGCGTTTCCAGCGAGTTATCAGCGTATTTTCTGAGCCTCGTTGAGAAATTTTTGATCCTGTAAATCTCCTCAGAAGCAAGATACTGCTTCAAAAATGCGTTATATGACAGAATCTAGCACCAAGTACATCACATTCCGTGTTTTTAGAGTGCTATCCGCAGTTTGACAAACTTTGGAATAAGTCGAAATCACGCTTTCCCGCGCAGATTTTCACAATCAAAAAGCTCATATTCCTATTCAGGACCTCATAATATGTATGAATCTATCAACAAAAACATCGTATCTCGTGTTTTCAGAGCGCTATCTGCAGTTATATGAAGTTTGAAATAAGTCAAAATTACCACATTCTAAGCAGTTTCAAAGTATCGCAAATCACATAAATCTATCCAATGCGACATAATACGCATGAATCCGTCCTCAAATGCACAAAATTTTGCGTTTCCAGCAAGTTATCAGCGTTTTTTTTGAGTCTCGTTGAGAAATTTTTGATCCTGTAAATCTGCTCAGAAGCAAGATTTTGCTTCAAAAATGCGTTATATGACAAAATCTAGCACCAAATACATCATATTTCGTGTTTTTGCAGTTTAACAAACTTTGGAATAAGTCGAAATCACGCTTTTCCGCGCAGATTTTCACAATCAAAAAGTTTATATTCCTATTCAGGACCTCATAATATGTATGAATCTATCGACAATAACATCGTATCTCGTGTTTTCAAAGCGCTATCTGCAGTTATATGAAGTTTGAAATAATTCAAAATTACCACATTCTGAGCAGTTTCAAAGTATCGCAAATCACATAAATCTATCCAATAAAACATAATACGAATGAATACGTCCTCAAATGCACAAAATTTTGCATTTCCAGCGAGTTATCAGCGTTTTTCCTGAGTCTTGTTAAGAAATATTTGATCCTGTTGCTCAGAAGCAAGATTTTGCTTCAGAAATGCGTTATATGGCAGAATCTAGCACCAAATACATCACATTTCGTGTTTTTAGAGTGCTATTTGCAGTTTTACAAACTTTGGAATCAGTCGAAATCACGCTTTTCCGCGCAAATTTTCACGATCAAAAAGTTCATATTCCTATTAAGGACCTCATAATATGTATGAATCTATCGACAAAAACGTCGTATCTCGTGTCTTCAGAGCGCTATCTGCAGTTATATGAAGTTTAAAATAGGTCAAAATAACCACATTCTGAGCAGTTTCAAAGTATCGCAAATCACATAAATCTATCCAATACAACATAATACGCATAAATCCGTCTTCAAAGACACAAAATTCTGCGTTTCCAGCGAGTTATCAGCGTATTTTCTGAGTCTCGTTGAGAAATTTTTGATCCTGTAAATCTTCTCAGAAGCAAGATACTGCTTCAAAAATGCGTTATATGACAGAATCCAGCACCAAGTACATCACATTCCGTGTTTTTAGAGTGCTATTCGCAGTTTGACAAACTTTGGAATAAGTCGAAATCACGCTTTCCCGCGCAGATTTTCACAATCAAAAAGCTCATATTCCTATTCAGGACCTCATAATATGTATTAATCTATCAACAAAAACATCGTATCTCGTGTTTTAGAGCGCTATCTGCAGTTATATTAAGTTTGTAACAAACGCTTTATTTTCCTGTTATATTACATTAATTATAATTTGTATGACTTTTATGAAACAGAGGTAAAAATTAACTACTTGTTTTTTCTACTTGTCACTCAAAAAGCCCCTGCTCTCCCTGATCTTCGTTTTAGTCCAGTTCTCGGCTGTCTTTAATTTGAATTTTGCCACATTTCCCCCCCTGGCTCTTGCTGACGCCCTCGTGCAAGATGCCAATCGAATCTTGGTGACTACTCGGTGGCAAACTTTCGTGGACGTCCTCTTCTCCTTCTTGGAGTGACCGGGTTTATTGCTTCTGCAGGATCGCCGATAAATGGAGTTATGTCAGAGACGTGAACCGTTGTGAGAACCCTCTCTGGCTCTCTTGGATCTGCAATTTCATTACTCACAGGGGTGAAGTGTCGCTTCATCAGGTACGGTCCATCTTGAGCTGGAATAAATTTATTAGTGCGACCCTGAGCCGCTTGACTCAAGGAATGAGTTTTGATGAGTACAAGAGTACCATCTTCATAATCGGGAGCTTCCCTTCGATGCTGATCAGCGTATTTCTTCTGCCGATCTTGTTCTTTCTCTGAGCACGTGAACAAATTGCTTCAGGTAAGGAGTTATTTGCGGAATAAAATTGTCAGCTCCGATAATTCCTTTCATATCATGTTGGACTTCGTCCACTGTTCTCATCTCGCGTCCAAAAGTTATATAACTTGGAGAGAAACCAGTGCTTTGGCTCACAGCGCTATTCATAGCAAATCTAATCGTCGAGAGTTTCCTGTCCCACGTTCTATGGTCATTACCAACTTGTATAGCCAGCTGTGGTTTGAGATCCCGGTTCTTCCGTTCCACAGGATTGGATTGTAGATGGTATGTAGCGGTTAATGACTGTTCGATGTTAAATGCATAGCAAACTTGCTGCACAACTTCACTAATGAATTGCACGCCATTATCGCTGATCACTCGACGAGGAACACCATATCTCAAAAATATTTCTTCGACGAGAATTTGTGAACAGTTCCTTGCAGTGGCTTGATTTAGTGCAAACAATTCTACCCATCCACTCGCTGGATCTTCGACAATGAATATCCATTTATTGCCTAGTTCGGTTTCAGGCAAAGGCCCAAATAAATCTACAGCTATTACCTCAAACCGTCGTCCATATACCGGAGTTTGAATTAATCCCGCGGGTTTCTGGTTCTTTGGCTTGTATTTCTGGCAAGCTGTGCATTTCCTAATGTATTCGCTGATTTGCCTTTTCATACCAGGCCAATAATATCAAGCTGATACACGCAAATATGTTCGTTCCGTTCCAGTATGACCAGCAGTTGGGTCATCATGATAACATCTGAGTATTTCGAGTCGTTCTTGTTCTAGTATAATCAACTCGGCTTCGTCAGATTCTGTTTCAAGATTATAGCGGTGGAGTACGCCATCACTCAAGATGTATCCTCGGTCCATCCATCGTAAACAATCATCGGACTGGGGCAAAGTTTCAAGTGCTTCGATGATCTTTGCCACTTCGGGATCTTCTAACTGTTTACATCGCATAGTGCTGGTACTTATACTTGGTAAATCGACGGTGACTAGGGAAGTTTTGATCCCTTCCACGTTGTGTCCCCCTGTTGGTCTCGAGAGAACATCAGCCACGACATTTGCTTTACCTGGAACATACTGCACTTGTAAATCATAGCTTTGCGGCTCCAAAGCCCATCTTGCCAATCTTCCAGATGGTGATTTTAATGCCATCAGCCAACGCAACGGCTGGTGATCAGTAATGATTGTTACAGACGAGCATTCAATATACCCGCGGAATCGTTTGACCGCCCAAACTACTGCTAAAGCTTCTTTTTCTGTAACATTATAATTTATTTCAGCTGGAGTTAACAAACGGCTGATAAATTCGACTGGCCGTTCTTCGTTACAATTTCCTTGTAGGAGTACAGCACCTAGTGCATATTCACTTGCATCTGTTCTAATGATATAGTTCAGTCGATCATCGGCTTGACGAAGGACTGGTGCTGTAGTGAGTAATCGTTTCAACTCGCCAAATGAAGTATTCTGGCTCTCCCCCCACTTCCAAATACTCTTTTTCTTCAGAAGGTTGGTCAATGGCCTGGCGACTTCCGCAAACTTCGGTATAAATTTCCGAAACCATGAGCATAGTTGCACGAACGATTTCAGTTCCTTCACATTTGCGGGTGGTTCCATGGCTAAAACGGCACAAACTTTCTCGGGATTCGTTTCAATACCATCTGGGGTTATTACATGCCCCAAATAACGAACACTTTCGCAAGCAAATCGACACTTCTTACGATTCAATTTCAATTTAAAATGTTCAAGTCTTTCAAATACTTCTTTGAGATCAGAAGCATGTTTATCAAATGTTTCCGATACAACAATTATATCATCGATATAAACCAACGCACATACATTATTTAGTCCTGCGCGAAACCGGTCCTAAGGCGTTGAAACGTCGCGGGTGCATTCTTCAATCCAAATGGCATAGTTTTGAATCGGAACATACCGAAAGGTGTAACCATCGCCGTTTTGTCGCGATCTTCCTTTTTTACAGGTACCTGCCAGTAGCCACATTTTAAATCAAGGGTTGACATGAAGCTAGTCTTCTCTGCCAAATGTAAAAGTTCATCCAATTTCGGTAACGGATACTTATCAGCTCTGGTAATCGCGTTAAGCTTCCTGTAATCGACGCACAGACGTAGTTTACCGTTTGCTTTAGGCACTAGCACAACAGGTGCAGCCCAAGATGACTCACACTCTTCAAATACCCCGCGTTCAAGCATTTCATCTAATTCTTGTCTCAGGAATTCCTTTTTTTTGTTTGACATTACGTACGGCGGTACAGAAATAGGTGTATGATCTCCTGTATCAATATGATGTTCCGCAAATGTTGTGCTCGTGCTTGTTGTCTGAAACACCTCCCTATATTTGCCCAAGAGAACGTTCAAATCTTCCTTCTGTTCTGCTGTTAGCAGCGTTCCCTCATCATCACGCAGCTCATGTGTTTTATCAACAACACCGATGTTATTCACCTCAAACGGTGGATAAACTTGTTTTTCAAAAAAATAATGTTTATCATCTTCATCGGTAAACATCCAAGTTCCATCTCCTGGATTGAGTGCAATTTTTGCTTTCTTGAGGAATCCGATTCCTAAGAGAGTGACATTATTCTCAAGTCTCGGAATTGCAATACAGTTAATGGTGATAAGTTTGTGCATAATCTTTATCTGCAATACGGTTTTCTTAATTGCTTCGGACTTCATAATGCCATCAGCATATGACAACTGAATGATGTCATCGGTGAACTCGTGGCCATCATATCGCAACAACTCATAGAGCCTATGACCGACTATACTAATTTGCGCACCTGAATCTGCTATTGCCATACCTCTCCTGCCATTGAATTCTATTCCCAAAATTGGTTTTAGCTCATTCTCAGCTAGAAGGTGTGAATCAGTCTGTATCATATTGAATTCTACTGATTTTGTGGTTGGCTGTGTAATCTTATTTAATGACCCAGAAAGCTTACTACATTTCGGGCATTTTGATCGGATAACTCCTGGTGCACCGCATCCATAGCACGCAAGAGTTTTTCGGGATAAGACTTCTTCTCGTGAATTATCTTGATTTTGTGCAACCAATTCCTTCTTTTCATTTTTCTTTCGCACAGCCTTGCAATCAGATATAGAATATCCGTAGTTCTTGCAATAACTACATCTCATTTTCTTCTGATTTGTTTTCTCTCCTTCTCCGGATTTTCTTTCTGCACGCTGCTCGTCTTCGCATAAAATTTCTTCTATTGCTCGAGCTTTATCCAGAAGCTGAGAGAATGTGTCTATTTCATTTCGTGGTATTCTCTTCCGGATGCGTCGGTTCAATCTTCCATAAACCATATCGAGTTGTACCTTCTCGCTTAATTTGTCTGGAGCTCCAGCTAGAATAGCACGTGCTCGACACAAGAAAATATCTGTTGCTAAATCATCACCTTGTTCCAGGGCAAAAAGATCATTATATAACTGATACGCAGGATTTTTCTTACTAAACGCCTTGCGTAACAAGAGCAAAGCTTCATTCCATGTTTCGACCTCAGCTTTGAATCCCAGTCACCACGTAGCTGCTAAATCAGTCAACAATATCGGAAGCCCCTTCTAAGCATTTTCATCTGATATGTTAGCGCAGTCCTTGTACGTTTCCACGGCACTGATGAAAGCCTCGACATCTGAGTCTCTGGATGCGCTAAAACGGCTAGTACATTTGACAAAGTTACCTGATTGTACGTAGGGAATTAAAGATGGAATTTGTTGTCTTTCATCACTTGCAGTTCTTTGGATTTGTGTCAACAGTTCACAAAATTGTTCATGTGTCAATGTAACCGATGCCATGTCCGCGGTTTGTGTTGTCTTTCGTGTTCTCGATTCTGACGCACTTTTTTGCATAACACACGTTAAAGTCAACCCACTGTTGAAGTGTATTACGAAACAGTTCACTTGTAAGTAACAAAACACAAAATTCAGTGTTCACTACAATAATAATGAGTGGAAAAAGTCACACACTGACAACTCAGAAGTCTTGTAGAAGTAAGAACCATTCAGTTATCCTCCACAACTGAAGAATTTCGCGCGGTATACACAATGAACACAGTTATTATATTTTACTTGTTCACAAAGGCCATACGTTAAGCCGCCAATCTTTTATGTAACAAACGCTTTATTTTCCTGTTATATTACATTAATTATAATTTGTATGACTTTTATGAAAAAGAGGTAAAAATTAACTACTTGTTTTTTCTACTTGTCACTCAAAAAGCCCCTGCTCTCCCTGATCTTCGTTTTAGTCCAGTTCTTGACTGTCTTTAATTTGAATTTTGCAACAAGTTTGAAATAAGTCAAAATTACCACATTCTGAGCAGTTTCAAAGAATCGCTTATCACATAAGTCTATCCAATACAACATAATACGCATGGATTCGTCCTCAAATGCACAAAATTTTGCGTTTCCAGCGAGTTATCAGCGTTTTTTCTCGTTGAGAAATTTTTGATCCTGTAAATCTGCTCAGAAGCAAGATTTTGCTTCAAAAATGCGTTATATGGCAGAATCTAACACCAAATACATCGTATTCCGTGTTTTTAGAGTGCTATTTGCAGTTTTACAAACTTTGGAATAAATCGAAATCACGTTTTTCCGCGCAGATTTTCTCAATCAAAAAGTTAATATTCCTATTCGGGACCTCATAATATGTATGAATCTATCGACAAAAACATCGTATCTCGTGTTTTCAGAGCGCTATCTGCAGTTATATTAAGTTTGAAATAAGTCAAAATAACCACATTCTGAGCAGTTTCAAAGTATCGCAAATCACATAAATCTATCCAATACAACATAAAACGCATGAATCCGTCCTCGAAGGCACAAAATTTTGCGTTTCCAGCGAGTTATCAGCGTTTTTTCTGAGTCTCGTTGAGAAATTTTTGATCCTGTGAATCTGCTCAGGAGCAAGATTTTGCTTCAAAAATGCGTTATATGGCAGAATCTAGCACCAAATACATCATATTTCGTGTTTTTAGAGTGCTATTTGCAGTTTTACAAACTTTGGAATAAGTCGAAATCACGCTTTTCCGCGCAGATTTTCACGATCAAAAAGTTCACATTCCTATTCAGAACCTCATAATATGTATGAATCTATCGACAAAAACATCGTATCTCGTGTTTTCAGAGCGCTATCTGCAGTTATATGAAGTTTGAAATAAGTCAAAATTACCACATTCTGAGCAGTTTCAAAGTATCGCAAATCACATAAATCTATCCAATACAACATAATACGCATGGATCCGTCCTTGGAGGCACAAAATTCTGCGTTTCCAGCGAGTTATCAGCGTTTTTTTTGAGTCTCGTTGAGAAATTTTTGATCCTGTAAATCTGCTCAGAAACAAGATTTTGCTTCAAAAATGCGTTATATGGCAGAATCTAGCACCAAATACATCACATTTCGTGTTTTTAGAGTGCTATTCGCAGTTTTACAAACTTTGGAATAAGTCGAAATCACGCTTTCCCGCGCAGATTTTCACAATCAAAAAGTTCATATTCCTATTCAGGACCTCATAATATGTATGAATCTATCGACAAAAACATCGTATCTAGTGTTTTCAGAGCGCTATCTGTAGTTATATGAAGTTTGAAATAAGTCAAAATTACCACATTCTGAGCAGTTTCAAAGTATCGCAAATCACATAAATCTGTCCAATAAAACATAAGACGCATGAATCCGTTCTCAAATGCACAAAATTTGGCATCCTCAGCGAGTTATCGGCGTTTTTCGAGTCCCGTTGGGAAATTTTTGATCCTGTTGCTCAGAAGCAAGATTTTGCTTCAAAAATGCAATATAAGGCAGATTCTAGCTTCAAATACATCACATTTCGTGTTTTTAGAGTGCTACTTGCAGTTTTACAAACTTTGGAACAAGTCAAAATCACGCTTTTCCGCGCAGAATTTTACAATCAAAAAGTTCATATTCCTATTCAGGACCTCATAATATGCATGAATCAATCGACAAAAACATCGTATCTCGTGTTTTCAGATCGCTATCTGCAGTTATATGAAGTTTGAAATAAGTCAAAATTACCACATTCTGAGCAGTTTCAAAGTATCGCAAATCACATAAATCTATCCAATACAACATAATACGCATGAATCCGTCCTCGAAGGCACAAAATTTTGCGTTTCCAGCGAGTTATCAGCGTTTTTTCTGAGTCTCGTTGAGAAATTTTTGATCCTGTAAATCTTCTCAGAAGCAAGATTTTGATTTAAAAATGCGTTATATGGCAGAATCTAGCACCAAATACATCATATTTCGTGTTTTTAGAGTGCTATTTGCAGTTTTACAAACTTTGGGATGAGTCAAAATCACGCTTTTCCGCGCAGATTTTCACGATCAAAAAGTTCACATTTCTATTCAGGACCTCATAATATGTATGAATCTATCGACAAAAACATCGTATCTCGTGTTTTCAGAGCGCTGTCTGCAGTTATATGAAGTTTGAAATAAGTCAAAATTACCACATTCTGAGCAGTTTCAAAGTATCGCAAATCACATAAATCTATCCAATACAACATAATACGCATGAATCCGTCCTTAAAGGCACAAAATTTTGCGTTTCCAGCGAGTTATCAGCGTTTTTTTTGAGTCTCGTTGAGAAATTTTTGATCCTGTAAATCTGCTCAGAAACAAGATTTTGCTTCAAAAATGCGTTATATGGCAGAATCTAGCACCAAATACATCACATTCCGTGTTTTTGGAGTGCTATTCGCAGTTTCACAAACTTTGGAATAAGTCGGAATCACGCTTTTCCGCGCAGATTTTCACAATCAAAAAGTTCATATTCCTATCCAGGACCTCATAATATGAATGAATCTATCGACAAAAACATCGTATCTAGTGTTTTCAGAGCGCTATCTGCAGTTATATGAAGTTTGAAATAAGTCAAAATAACCACATTCTGAGCAGTTTCAAAGTATCGCTAATCACATAAGTCTATCCAAAACAACATAATACGCATGGATCCGTCCTCAAATGCACAAAATTTTGCGTTTCCAGCAAGTTTTCAGCGTTTTTTCCGAGTCTCGTTGAGGAATTTTTGATCCTGTAAATCTGCTCAGAAGCAAGATTTTGCTTCAATAATGCGTTATATGGCAGAATCTTGCACCAAATACATCATATTTCGTGTTTTTGCAGTTCTACAAACTTTGGAATAAGACGAAATCACGCTTTTCCGCGCAGATTTTCACAATCAAAATGCTCATATTCCTATTCAGGACCTCATAATATGTATGAATCTATCGACAAAAACATCGTATCTCGTGTTTTCAGAGCGCTTTCTGCAGTTATATGAAGTTTGAAATAAGTCAAAATTACCACATTCTGAGCAGTTTCAAAGTATCGCAAATCACATAAATCTATCCAATGCAACATAATACGCATGAATCCGTCCTTAAATGCAAAAAAATTTTGCGTTTCCATTAAGTTATCAGCGTTTTTTCTGAGTCTCGTTGATACATTTTTGATCCTGTAAATCTGCTCAGAAGCCAGATTTTGCCTCAAAAATGCGTTATATGGCATAATCCAGCACCAAATGCATCATATTTCTTGTTTTTGCAGTTTTACAAACTTTGGAATAAGTCGAAATCACGCTTTTCCGCGCAGATTTTCACAATCAAAAAGTTCATATTCCTATTCAGGACCTCATAATATGTATGAATCTATCGACAATAACATCGTATCCCGTGTTTTCAGAGCGCTATCTGCAGTTATATGAAGTTTGGAATAAGTCAAAATTACCACATTCTGAGCGGTTTCAAAGTATCGCAAATCACATAAATCTATACAATACAACATAGTACGCATGAATCCGTCCTCAAATGCACAAAATTTTGCGTTTCCAGCGAGTTATCAGCGTTTTTTCTTAGTCTCGTTGAGAAATTTTTGATCCTGTAAATCTGATCAAAAGCAAGATTTTGCTTCAAGAATGCGTTATATGGCATAATCTAGCACCAAATACATCATATTTCGTGTTTTTAGAGTGCTATTTGCAGTTGTACAATCTTTGGAATAAATCGAAATCACGCTTTTCCGCGCAGATTTTTACAATCAAAAAGTTCATATTCCCATTCAGGACCTCATAATATTCATGAATCTATCAACAAAAATATCGTATCTCGTGTTTTCAGAGCGCTATCTGCAGTTATATGAAGTTTGAAATAAGTCAAAATTATCACATTCTGAGCAGTTTTAAAGTATCGCAAATCACATAAATCTATCTAATACAACATAATACGCATAAATCCGTTCTCAAATGCACAAAATTTTGCGTTCCCAGCGAGTTATCAGCGTTTTTTCTTAGTCTCGTTGAGACATTTTTGATCCTGTAAATCTGCTCAGAAGCAAGATTCTGCTTCAAAAATGCGTTATATGGCAGAATCCAGCACCAAATGCATTATATTTCATGTTTTTAGAGTGCTATTTGCAGTTTTACAAACTTTGGAATAACTCGAAGTCACGCTTTCCCGCGCAGATTTTCACGATCAAAAAGTTCATATTCCTATTCAGGACCTCATAACATGTATGAATCTATCGACAAAAACATCGTATCTTTTGTTTCCAGAGCGCTATCTGCAGTTATATGAAGTTTGAAAAAGTTGTAATTACCACATTCTGAGCAGTTTCATAGTATCGCAAATCACATAAATCTATCCAATACAACATAATACGCATGAATCCGTCCTCAAATACACAGAATTTTGCGTTTCCAGCGAGTTATCAGCGTTTTTTCTGAGTCTCGTTAAGAAATTTTTGATCCTGTAAATCTGCTCAGAAGCAAGATTTTGCTTCAAAAATGCGTTATATGGCAGAATCTAGCACCAAATACATCATATTTCGTGTTCTTAGAGTGCTACTTGCAGTTTTACAAACTTTGGAACAAGTCAAAATCACGCTTTTTCGCGCAGATTTTCACAATCAAAAAGTTCATATTCCTATTCAGGACGTCATAATATGCATGAATCAATCGACAAAAACATCGTATCTCGTGTTTTCAGATCGCTATCTGCAGTTATATGAAGTTTGAAATAAGTCAAAATTACCACATTCTGAGCAGTTTCAAAGTATCGCAAATCACATAAATCTATCCAATACAACATAATACGCATGAATCCGTCCTTAAAGGCACAAAATTTTGCGATTCCAGCGAGTTATCAGCGTTTTTTTTGAGTCTCGTTGAGAAATTTTTGATCCTGTAAATCTGCTCAGAAACAAGATTTTGCTTCAAAAATGCGTTATATGGCAGAATCTAGCACCAAATACATCACATTCCGTGTTTTTGGAGTGCTATTCGCAGTTTTACAAACTTTGGAATAAGTCGAAATCACGCTTTTCCGCGCAGATTTTCACAATCAAAAAGTTCATATTCCTATCCAGGACCTCACAATATGTATGAATCTATCGAAAAAAACATCGTATCTCGTGTTTTCAGAGCGCTATCTGCAGTTATATGAAGTTTGAAATAAGTCAAAATAACCACATTCTGAGCAGTTTCAAAGTATCGCTAATCACATAAGTATATCCAAAACAACATAATACGCATGGATCCGTCCTCAAATGCACAAAATTTAGCGTTTCCAGCAAGTTATCAGCGTTTTTTCCGAGTCTCGTTGAGGAATTTTTGATCCTGTAAATCTGCTCAGAAGCAAGATTTTGCTTCAATAATGCGTTATATGGCAGAATCTAGCACCAAATACATTATATTTCGTGTTTTTGCAGTTCTACAAACTTTGGAATAAGTCGAAATCACGCTTTTCCGCGCAGATTTTCACAATCAAAAAGCTCATATTCCTATTCAGCACCTCATAACATGTATGAATCTATCGACAAAAACATCGTATCTCGTGTTTTCAGAGCGCTTTCTGCAGTTATATGAAGTTTGAAATAAGTCAAAATTACCACATTCTGAGCAGTTTCAAAGTATCGCAAATCACATAAATCTATCCAATACAACATGAAACGCATGAATCCGTCCTCGAAGGCACAAAATTTTGCGTTTCCAGCGAGTTATCAGCGTTTTTTCTGAGTCGCGTTGAGAAATTTTTGATCCTGTGAATCTGCTCAGGAGCAAGATTTTGCTTCAAAAATGCGTTATATGGCAGAATCCAGCACCAAATACATCATATTTCGTGTTTTTAGAGTGCTATTTGCAGTTTTACAAACTTTGGAATGAGTCAAAATCACGCTTTTCCGCGCAGATTTTCACGATCAAAAAGTTCACATTTCTATTCAGGACCTCATAATATGTATGAATCTATCGACAAAAACATCGTATCTCGTGTTTTCAGAGCGCTATCTGCAGTTATATGAAGTTTGAAATAAGTCAAAATTACCATATTCTGAGCAGTTTCAAAGTATCGCAAATCACATAAATCTATCCAATACAACATAATACGCATGAATCCGTCCTTAAAGGCACAAAATTTTGCGTTTCCAGCGAGTTATCAGCGTTTTTTTTGAGTCTCGTTGAGAAATTTTTGATCCTGTTAATCTGCTCAGAAACAAGATTTTGCTTCAAAAATGCGTTATATGGCAGAATCTAGCACCAAATACATCACATTCCGTGTTTTTAGAGTGCTATTCGCAGTTTTACAAACTTTGGAATAAGTCGAAATCACGCTTTTCCGCGCAGATTTTCACAATCAAAAAGTTCATATTCCTATCCAGGACCTCAAAATATGTATGAATCTATCGACAAAAACATCGTATCTCGTGTTTTCAGAGCGCTATCTGCAGTTATATGAAGTTTGAAATAAGTCAAAATAACCACATTCTGAGCAGTATCAAAGTATCGCTAATCACATAAGTCTATCCGAAACAACATAATACGCATGGATCCGTCCTCAAATGCACAAAATTTTGCGTTTCCAGCAAGTTATCAGCGTTTCTTCCGAGTCTCGTTGAGGAATTTTTGATCCTGTAAATCTGCTCACAAGCAAGATTTTGCTTCAATAATGCGTTATATGGCAGAATCTAGCACCAAATACATCATATTTCGTGTTTTTTGCAGTTCTACAAACTTTGGAATAAGTCGAAATCACGCTTTTCCGCGCAGATTTTTACAATCAAAAAGCTCATATTCCTATTCAGGACCTCATAATATGTATGAATCTATCGACAAAAACATCGTATCTCGTGTTTTCAGAAAGCTTTCTGCAGTTATATGAAGTTTGAAATAAGTCAAAATTACCACATTCTGAGCAGTTTCAAAGTATCGCAAATCACATAAATCTATCCAATGCAACATAATACGCATGAATCCGTCCTTAAATGATAAAATTTTGCGTTTCCATTAAGTTATCAGCGTTTTTTCTGAGTCTCGTTGAGGAATTTTTGATTCTGTAAATCTGCTCAAAAGCAAGATTTTGCTTCAATAATGCGTTATATGGCAGAATCTAGCACCAAATACATCATATTTCGTGTTTTTAGAGTGCTATTTGCAGTTTTAAACTTTGGAATAAGTCGAAATCACGCTTTTTCGCGCAGATTTTTACAATCAAAAAGTTCATATTCCTATTCAGGACCTCATAATATGTATGAACCTATCGACAAAAACATCGTATCTCGTGTTTTCGGAGCGCTATCTGCAGTTATATGAAGTTTTAAATAAGTCAAAATTACCACATTCTGAGCAGTTTCAAAGTATCGCAAATCACATAAATCTATCCAATACAACATAATACGCATGAATCCGTCCTCAAAGGCACAAAATTTTGCGTTTCCAGCGAGTTATTAGCGTTTTTTTTGAGTCTCGTTCAGAAATGTTTGATCCTGTAAATCTGATCAGAAGCAAGATTTTGCTTCAAAAATGCGTTATATGGCAGAATCCAGCATCAAATACATTACATTTCGTGTTTTGAGAGTGCTATTCGTAGTTTTACAAACTTTGGAATAAGTCGAAATCACGCTTTGCCGCGCACATTTTCACAATCAAAAAGTTCATATTCCTATTCAGGACCTCATAATATGTATGAATCTATCGACAAAAACATCGTATCTCGTGTTTTCAGAGCGCTATCTGCAGTTTTATGAAGTTTGAAATAAGTCAAAATTACCACATTCTGAGCAGTTTCAAAGTATCGCTAATCACATAGGTCTATCTAATACAACATAATACGCATATATCTGTCCTCAAATGCACAAAATTTTGCGTTTCCAGCGAGTTATCAGCGTTTTTTCTAAGTCTTGTTGATACATTTTTGATCCTGTAAATCTGCTCAGAAGCCAGATTTTGCCTCAAAAATGCGTTATATGGCATAATCTAGCACCAAATGCATCATATTTCTTGTTTTTGCAGTTTTACAAACTTTGGAATAAGTCGAAATCACGCTTTTCCGCTTAGATTTTCACAATCAAAAAGTTCATATTCCTATTCAGGACCTCATAATATGTATGAATCCATCGACAATAACATCGTATCCCGTGTTTTCAGAGCGCTATCTGCAGTTATATGAAGTTTGGAATAAGTCAAAATTACCACATTCTGAGCGGTTTCAAAGTATCGCAAATCACATTAATCTATACAATACAACATAGTACGCATGAATCCGTCCTCAAATGCACAAAATTTTGCGTTTCCAGCGAGTTATCAGCGTTTTTTCTTAGTCTCGTTGAGAAATTTTTGATCCTGTAAATCTGATCAAAAGCAAGATTTTGCTCCAAGAATGCGTTATATGGCATAATCTAGCACCAAATACATCATATTTCGTGTTCTTAGAGTGCTATTCGCAGTTGTACAATCTTTGGAATAAGTCGAAATCACGCTTTTCCGCGCAGATTTTTACAATCAAAAAGTTCATATTCCCATTCAGGACCTCATAATATTCATGAATCTATTAACAAAAATATCGTATCTCGTGTTTTCAGAGCGCTATCTGCAGTTATATGAAGTTTGAAATAAGTCAAAATTATCACATTCTGAGCAGTTTTAAAGTATCGCAAATCACATAAATCTATCCAATACAACATAATACGCATAAATCCGTTCTCAAATGCACAAAATTCTGCTTCAAAAATGCGTTATATGGCAGAATCCAGCACCAAATACATTATATTTCGTGTTTTTAGAATTGCATCCCCGATCTAAGATGATGGTGGCTTTAGCCCCGATTCTTAGGTTAGAAATTTCTATGGAAATATTCTTTTTTAGAATTATTCATTTTTTGAATGTTCCATAGCACTTCACATTATTTCACAATTTTTTGTGTGAAATTATTATATATGTGATTTCTTCTTTATCTTGTCGGTCGCGTAGGCGTCAATCGTGCCCGATAGATGGTGTTGTCAGCAGTTAATGCTGCTGCCGACCTTTTATCGCAATGAGTCTCTAGACTCTGGGATCCAAGTCTTGACCATCTTGGGCTTGGCTATACTGTACTGAAGAGTCCTAATAAGGACGAAACATATGTCTACAGTTGCATCCCCGATCTAAGATGATGGTGGCTTTAGCCCCGATTCTTAGGTTAGAAATTTCTATGGAAATATTCTTTTTTAGAATTATTCATTTTTTGAATGTTCCATAGCACTTCACATTATTTCACAATTTTTTGTGTGAAATTATTATATATGTGATTTCTTCTTTATCTTGTCCGTCGCGTAGGCGTCAATCGTGCCCGATAGATGGTGTTGTCAGCAGTTAATGCTGCTGCCGACCTTTTATCGCAATGAGTCTCTAGACTCTGGGATCCAAGTCTTGACCATCTTGGGCTTGGCTATACTGTACTGAAGAGTCCTAATAAGGACGAAACATATGTCTACAGTTGCATCCCCGATCTAAGATGATGGTGGCTTTAGCCCCGATTCTTAGGTTAGCAATTTCTATGGAGATATTCTTTTTTAGAATTATTCATTTTTTGAATGTTCCATAGCACTTCACATTATTTCACAATTTTTTGTGTGAAATTATCATATATGTGATTTCTTCTTTATCTTGTCCGTCGCGTAGGCGTCAATCGTGCCCGATAGATGGTGTTGTCAGCAGCTAATGCTGCTGCCGACCTTTTATCGCAATGAGTCTCTAGACTCTGGGATCCAAGTCTTGACCATCTTGGGCTTGGCTATACTGTACTGAAGAGTCCTAATAAGGACGAAACATATGTCTACAGTTGCATCCCCGATCTAAGATGATGGTGGCTTTAGCCCCGATTCTTAGGTTAGAAATTTCTATGGAAATATTCTTTTTTAGAATTATTCATTTTTTGAATGTTCCATAGCACTTCACATTATTTCACAATTTTTTGTGTGAAATTATTATATATGTGATTTCTTCTTTATCTTGTCCGTCGCGTAGGCGTCAATCGTGCCCGATAGATGGTGTTGTCAGCAGTTAATGCTGCTGCCGACCTTTTATCGCAATGAGTCTCTAGACTCTGGGATCCAAGTCTTGACCATCTTGGGCTTGGCTATACTGTACTGAAGAGTCCTAATAAGGACGAAACATATGTCTACAGTTGCATCCCCGATCTAAGATGATGGTGGCTTTAGCCCCGATTCTTAGGTTAGAAATTTCTATGGAAATATTCTTTTTTAGAATTATTCATTTTTTGAATGTTCCATAGCACTTCACATTATTTCACAATTTTTTGTGTGAAATTATTATATATGTGATTTCTTCTTTATCTTGTCCGTCGCGTAGGCGTCAATCGTGCCCGATAGATGGTGTTGTCAGCAGTTAATGCTGCTGCCGACCTTTTATCGCAATGAGTCTCTAGACTCTGGGATCCAAGTCTTGACCATCTTGGGCTTGGCTATACTGTACTGAAGAGTCCTAATAAGGACGAAACATATGTCTACAGTTGCATCCCCGATCTAAGATGATGGTGGCTTTAGCCCCGATTCTTAGGTTAGAAATTTCTATGGAAATATTCTTTTTTAGAATTATTCATTTTTTGAATGTTCCATAGCACTTCACATTATTTCACAATTTTTTGTGTGAAATTATTATATATGTGATTTCTTCTTTATCTTGTCCGTCGCGTAGGCGTCAATCGTGCCCGATAGATGGTGTTGTCAGCAGTTAATGCTGCTGCCGACCTTTTATCGCAATGAGTCTCTAGACTCTGGGATCCAAGTCTTGACCATCTTGGGCTTGGCTATACTGTACTGAAGAGTCCTAATAAGGACGAAACATATGTCTACAGTTGCATCCCCGATCTAAGATGATGGTGGCTTTAGCCCCGATTCTTAGGTTAGAAATTTCTATGGAAATATTCTTTTTTAGAATTATTCATTTTTTGAATGTTCCATAGCACTTCACATTATTTCACAATTTTTTGTGTGAAATTATTATATATGTGATCTCTTCTTTATCTTGTTCGTCGCGTAGGCGTCAATCGTGCCCGATAGATGGTGTTGTCAGCAGTTAATGCTGCTGCCGACCTTTTATCGCAATGAGTCTCTAGACTCTGGGATCCAAGTCTTGACCATCTTGGGCTTGGCTATACTGTACTGAAGAGTCCTAATAAGGACGAAACATATGTCTACAGTTGCATCCCCGATCTAAGATGATGGTGGCTTTAGCCCCGATTCTTAGGTTAGAAATTTCTATGGAAATATTCTTTTTTAGAATTATTCATTTTTTGAATGTTCCATAGCACTTCACATTATTTCACAATTTTTTGTGTGAAATTATTATATATGTGATTTCTTCTTTATCTTGTCCGTCGCGTAGGCGTCAATCGTGCCCGATAGATGGTGTTGTCAGCAGTTAATGCTGCTGCCGACCTTTTATCGCAATGAGTCTCTAGACTCTGGGATCCAAGTCTTGACCATCTTGGGCTTGGCTATACTGTACTGAAGAGTCCTAATAAGGACGAAACATATGTCTACAGTAGCATCCCCGATCTAAGATGATGGTGGCTTTAGCCCCGATTCTTAGGTTAGAAATTTCTATGGAGATATTCTTTTTTAGAATTATTCATTTTTTGAATGTTCCATAGCACTTCACATTATTTCACAATTTTTTGTGTGAAATTATTATATATGTGATTTCTTCTTTATCTTGTCCGTCGCGTAGGCGTCAATCGTGCCCGATAGATGGTGTTGTCAGCAGTTAATGCTGCTGCCGACCTTTTATCGCAATGAGTCTCTAGACTCTGGGATCCAAGTCTTGACCATCTTGGGCTTGGCTATACTGTACTGAAGAGTCCTAATAAGGACGAAACATATGTCTACAGTTGCATCCCCGATCTAAGATGATGGTGGCTTTAGCCCCGATTCTTAGGTTAGAAATTTCTATGGAAATATTCTTTTTAGAATTATTCATTTTTTGAATGTTCCATAGCACTTCACATTATTTCACAATTTTTTGTGTGAAATTATTATATATGTGATTTCTTCTTTATCTTGTCCGTCGCGTAGGCGTAAATCGTGCCCGATAGATGGTGTTGTCAGCAGTTAATGCTGCTGCCGACCTTTTATCGCAATGAGTCTCTAGACTCTGGGATCCAAGTCTTGACCATCTTGGGCTTGGCTATACTGTACTGAAGAGTCCTAATAAGGACGAAACATATGTCTACAGTTGCATCCCCGATCTAAGATGATGGTGGCTTTAGCCCCGATTCTTAGGTTAGAAATTTCTATGGAAATATTCTTTTTTAGAATTATTCATTTTTTGAATGTTCCATAGCACTTCACATTATTTCACAATTTTTTGTGTGAAATTATTATATATGTGATTTCTTCTTTATCTTGTCCGTCGCGTAGGCGTCAATCGTGCCCGATAGATGGTGTTGTCAGCAGTTAATGCTGCTGCCGACCTTTTATCGCAATGAGTCTCTAGACTCTGGGATCCAAGTCTTGACCATCTTGGGCTTGGCTATACTGTACTGAAGAGTCCTAATAAGGACGAAACATATGTCTACAGTTGCATCCCCGATCTAAGATGATGGTGGCTTTAGCCCCGATTCTTAGGTTAGAAATTTCTATGGAAATATTCTTTTTTAGAATTATTCATTTTTTGAATGTTCCATAGCACTTCACATTATTTCACAATTTTTTTGTGTGAAATTATTATATATGTGATTTCTTCTTTACATTATATTTCATGTTTTTAGAGTGCTATTTGCAGTTTTACAAACTTTGGAATAACTCAAAGTCACGCTTTCCCGCGCAGATTTTCACGATCAAAAAGTTCATATTCCTATTAAGGACCTCATAACATTTATGAATCTATCGACAAAAACATCGCATCTCTTGTTCCCAGAGCGCTATCTGCAGTTATATGAAGTTTGAAAAAGTTAAAATTACCACATTCTGAGCAGTTTCATAGTAACGCAAATCACATAAATCTATCCAATACAACATAATACGCATGAATCCGTCCTCAAATACACAGAATTCTGCGTTTCCAGCGAGTTATCAGCGTTTTTTCTGAGTCTCGTTAAGAAATTTCTGATCCTGTGAATCTGCTCAGAAGCAAGATTTTGCTTCAAAAATGCGTTATATGGCAGAATCTTGCACCAAATACATCATATTTCGTGTTCTTAGAGTGCTACTTGCAGTTTTACAAACTTGGAACAAGTCAAAATCACGCTTTTCCGCGCAGATTTTTACAATCAAAAAGTTCATATTCCTATTCAGGACCTCATAATATGCATGAATCAATCGACAAAAACATCGTATCTCGTGTTTTCAGATCGCTATCTGCAGTTATATGAAGTTTGAAATAAGTCAAAATTACCACATTCTGAGCAGTTTCAAAGTATCGCAAATCACATAAATCTATCCAATACAACATAATACGCATGAATCCGTCCTCAAATGCACAAAATTCTGTGTTTCCAGCGAGTTATCAGTGTTTTTCCTGAGTCTCGTTGAGAAATTTTTGATCCTGTAAAACTGTCCAGAAGCAAGATTTTGCTTCAAAAAATGCGTTATATGGCAGAATTTAGCACCAAATACATCATATTTCGTGTTTTTAGAGTGCTATTTGCAATTTTACAAACTTTGGAATAAGTCGAAATCACGCTTTTCCGCGAAGATTTTCACAATCAAAAAGTTCATATTCCTATTCAGGACCTCATAATATGTATGAATCTATCGACAAAAACATCGTATCCTGTGTTTTCAGAGCGCTATCTGCAGTTATATGAAGTTTGAAATAAGTCAAAATTACCACATTCTGAGCAGTTTCAAAATATCGCAAATCACATAAATCTATCCAATACAACATAATACGCATGAATCCGTCCACAAATGCACAAAATTTTGCGTTTCCAGCGAGTTATCAGCGTTTTCTCTGAGTCTCGTTGAGAAATTTTTGATCCTGTTAATCTGCTCAGAAGCAAGATTTTGCTTCAAAAATGCGTTATATGGCAGAGTCTAGCACCAAAAACATAATATATCGTGTTTTTAGAGTGCTATTTGCAGTTTTACAAACTTTGGAATAAGTCGAAATCACGCTTTTCCACGCAGATTTTCACAATCAAAAAGTTCATGTTCCTATACAGGACCTTATAATATGTATGAATCTCTCGACAAAAATATCGTATCTCGTGCTTACAGAGCGCTATCTGCAGTTATATGAAGTTTGAAATAAGTCAAAATTACCACATTCTGAGCAGTTTCAAAGTATCGCAAATCACAGAAATCTATCCAATACAACATAATACGCATGAATCCGTTTCCAAATGCAAGAAATTTTGCGTTTCCAGCGAGTTATCAGCGTTTTTTCTGAGTCTCGTTGAGAAATTTTTGATCCTGTAAATCTGCTCAGAAGCAAGATTTTGCTTCAAAAATGCGTTATATGGCAGAATCTAGCACCAAATACATCATATTTCGTGTTTTTAGAGTGCTATTTGCAGTTTTACAAACTTTGGAATAAGTCGAAATCACGCTTTTCCGCGCAGATTTTCACTTTCAAAAAGTTGATATTTCTATTCAAGATCTCATGATATGCATGAATCTATCGAAGAAAACATCGTATCTCGTGTTTTCAGAGCGCTATCTGCAGTTATATGAAGTTTGAAATAAGTCAAATTTACCATTTTCTGAGCAGTTTCAAAGTATCGCAAATCACAGAAATCTGTCCAATACAACATAATACGCATGAATCCGTCCACAAATGCACGAAATTTAGCGTTTCCAGCGATTTATCAGCGTTTTTTTTGAGTCTCGTTGAGGAATTTTTGATCCTGTAAATCTGCTCAGAAGCAAGATTTTGCTAAAAAAATGCGTTATATGGCAGAATCTTGCACCAAATACATCATATTTCGTGTTTTTAGAGTGCTATTTGCAGTTTTACAAACTTTGGAATAAGTCGAAATCACGCTTTTCAGCGCAGATTTTCACATTCAAAAAGTTGATATTTCTATTCAGGATCTCATAATATGCACGAATCTATCGACGAAAACATCGTATCTCGTGTTTTCAGAGCGCTATCTGCAGTTATATGAAGTTTGAAATAAGTCAAATTCACCACATTCTGAGCAGTTTCAAAGTATCGCAAATCACATAAATCTATCCAATACAACATTATACGCATGAATCCGTCCACAAATGCACGAAATTTTGCGTTTCCAGCGATTTATCAGCGATTTTTCTGAGTCTCGTTGAGAAATTTTTGATCCTGTAAATCTGCTCAGAAGCAAGATTTTGCTTCAAAAATGCGTCATATGGCAGAATCTAGCACCAAACACATCATATTTCGTGTTTTTAGAGTGCTATTTGCAGTTTTACAGACTTTGGAATTAGTCGAAATCACGCTCTTCCGCGCAGATTTTCTCAATCAAAAAGTTCATATTCCTATTCAGGACCTCATAATATGTATGAATCTATCGACAAAAACATCGTATCTCGTGTTTTCAGAGCACTATCTGCAGTTATATGAAGTTTGAAATAAGTCAAAATTACTTCATTCTGAGCAGTTTCAAAGTATCGCAAATCACATAATTTTATCCAATACAATATAATACGCATGAATCCGTCCTCAAATGCACAAAATTTTGCGTTTCCAGCGAGTTATCAGCGTTTTTTCTGAGTCTCGTTGAGAAATTTTTGATCCTGTTAATCTGCTCAGAAGCAAGATTTTGCTTCAAAAATGCGTTATATGGCAGAATCTAGCACAAAATACATCATATTCCGTGTTTTTATAGTGCTATTCGCATTTTAAAAAACTTTGGAATAAGTCGGAATCACGCTTTTCCGCGCAGATTTTCACAATCAAAAAGTTCATATTCCTATTCAGGACCTCATAATATGTATGAATCTATCGACAAAAACATCGTATCTCGTGTTTTCAGAGCGCTATCTGCAGTTATATGAAGTTTGAAATAAGTCAAAATTACCACATTCTGAGCAGCTTCAAAGTATCGCAAATCACATAAATCTATCCAATACAACATAATACGCATGAATCCGTCCTCAAATGCACAAAATTCTGCGTTTCCAGTGAGTTATTAGCGTTTCTTCTGAGTCTCGTTGAGAAATTTTTGATCCTGTAAATCTGCTCAGAAGCAAGATTTTGCTTCAAAAATGCGTTATATGGCAGAATCTATCCCCAAAAACATAATATTTCGTGTTTTCAGAGTGCTATTTGCAGTTTTACAAACTTTGGAATAAGTCGAAATCACGCTTTTCCGCGCAGATTTTCACAATCAAAAAGTTCATATTCCTATTCAGGACCTCATAATATGTATGAATCTATCGACAAAAACATCGTATCTCGTGTTTTCAGAGCGCTATCTGCAGTTATATGAAGTAAGAAATAGGTCAAAATTACCACATTCTGAGCAGTTTCAAAGTATCGCAATTCACAGAAATCTATCCAATACAACATAATACGCATGAATCCGTTCACAAATGCACGAAATTTTGCGTTTCCAGCGATTTATCAGCGTTTTTTCTGAGTCTCGTTGAGGAATTTTTGATCCTGTAAATCTGCTCAGAAGCAAGATTTTGCTTAAAAAATGCCTTATATGGCAGAATCTTGCACCAAATACATAATATTTCGTGTTTTTAGAGTGCTATTTGCAGTTTTACAAACTTTGGAATAAGTCGAAATCACGCTTTTCCGCGCAGATTTTCACATTCAAAAAGTTGATATTTCTATTCAGGATCTCATAATATGCATGAATCTATCGACGAAAACATCGTATCTCGTGTTTTCAGAGCGCTATCTGCAGTTTTATGAAGTTTGAAATAAGTCAAATTTACCACATTCTGAGCAGTTTCAAAGTATCGCAAATCACATAAATCTATCCAATACAACATTATACGCATGAATCCGTCCACAAATGCACGAAATTTTGCGTTCCCAGCGATTTATCAGCGTTTTTTCTGAGTCTCGTTGAGAAATTTTTGATCCTGTAAATCTGCTCAGAAGCAAGATTTTGCTTCAAAAATGCGTTATATGGCAGAATCTAGCACCAAATACATCATATTTCGTGTTTTTAGAGTGCTATTCGCAGTTTTACAAACTTTGGAATAAGTCGAAATCACGCTTTTTCGCGCAGATTTCCACTTTCAAAAAGTTGATATTTCTATTTAGGATCTCATAATATGCATGAATCTATCAAAGAAAACATCGTATCTCGTGTTTTCAGAGCGCTATCTGCAGTTATATGAAGTTTGAAATAAGTCAAATTTACCACATTCTGAGCAGTTTCAAAGTATCGCAAATCACATGAATCTATCCAATACAACATAATACGCATGAATCCGTCCTCAGATGCACAAAATTTTGCGTTTCCAGCAAGTTATCAGCGTTTTTTCTGAGTCTCGTTGAGAAAATTTGATCCTGTAAATCTGCTCAGAAGCAGATTTTGCTTCAAAAATGCGTTATATGGCAGAATCTAGCACCAAATACATCATATTTCGTGTTTTTAGATTGCTATTTGCAGTTTTACAAACTTTGGAATAAGTCGAAATCACGCTTTTCCGCGCAGATCTTTACAATCAAAAAGTTCATGTTCCTATACCGGACCTCATAATATGTATGAATATCTCGACAAAAACATCGTATCTCGTGCTTACAGAGCGCTATCTGCAATTATATGAAGTTTGAAATAAGTCAAAATTCACCACATTATGAGCAGTTTCAAAGTATCGCAAATCACATAAATCTATCCAATACAACATAATACGCATGAATCCGTCCTCAAATGCACAAAATTTTGCGTTTCCAGCGAATTATCACCGTTTTTTCTGAGTTGAGAAATTTTTGATTCTGTTAATCTGCTCAAAAGGAAGATTTTGCTTCAAAAATGCGTTAAATGGCAGAATCTAGCACCAAATACATCATATTTCGTGTTTTTAGAGTGCTATTTGCAGTTTTACAAACTTTGGAATAAGTCGAAATCACGCTTTTCCGCGCAGATTTTCACATTCAAAAAGTTCATATTTCTATTCAGGTGTTGAATAATTGATTTGCAAATATGTATCAGCACTGCTATGTATGAAAAATGAGATGGAAACATATTTTGTATTTTTGTTTACTGAGTTACTGACAATAAAATTATTGAAACTGTCAAATATCTTTTATATTACAAAGAATTATTTATTGTAGTCCAAAGTGGAATGAATGCTTGAATACATGATCATTTTCAATAGGTTATGGGCCAAGAAGCATTGTGCAATAAGATTTTTCAATAGTTTAGCAGCAAAGTAAATGTTGGTACATTAGTTTTTCCTTGGTTATCCTATGTGAAAAAATATAAAACGATGGACAACGACGCTGCGAGAATAAGTAAGCTGAAAGGTAATGAAAATTGGGCGACTTGGAAATTTCAAGTTCGTGTCACGCTACAAGCAATTGGTGCATGGGACGTTGTAAATGGTGATTCGGTCAGGCCGGTGTTAACGGAAAATGTAGATGCAGCAGAAATACAAGCGCAAACAAAGGCGCTCGTACATTGGAAGAAGACTGACAATGTAGCACAGAAAATAATCGGTACATCAGTTGAGGAACAACCATTAATGCACATTATCAATTGCGATTCTTCCAAAACTATGTGGAATAAACTGTTGTCAGTGTATGAACAACAATCTGAAGCTAGTATTTACATGTTGCAACAAGAATGGTATAATTTGAAAAAGAATGACAGCGATAAGATGGCGATTCATATTTCAAAAATTCAAGATCTTGCTTATCGTTTGAAAACTTTTGGAGAAAATTTATCAGATTCAATGATAATGACCAAAATATTGATGACGTTGCCAAATTATTATAATCATTTTGTTTGCGCATGGGATTCAACACATCATGATGATCGCACCATTTCCAATCTTATTTCTAGATTAACAATAGAAGAGAAAAGAATGCAATATCAAGAAGACTCTCAAAGTGATGCTTTGGCGGTAAGAAAGCAAAGAAGAAATTACAATAAAGAAAACTCAAATTTCGGTAACAAGAATTCACGAAGATTGGGTAAATGTTTCAAATGTAATAAAGAAGGTCATTGGGCTAGAGAATGCAAAAGTCAAAACGGTAATCAAAACAAATTTAACCCATATTACTCGAAAAACAAGTCACAAGGCGATGCTCTTGTGATAGAAACATCAACTCCAATCACAGGCAGAAAAACAGAATCATGGTTTCTTGATTCAGGTGCCACAGATCATATTTCCAATCAACGCAACCGGTTTATAAATTACAAAGAATTTCAGAATTAAATTCCCGTACGTATAGGTGACGGCAAAACCATATTAGGATATGGAAAGGGAGATATTAATATTCTAGCATTTGATGGAAATGAATGGAACGGAAAAGTTTAATCAGATGTCCTGTATGTACCTGATATTAAATATAATTTGTTCTCATTAGGTGCCACATTAGACAAAAGAATGACACTGCAGTCAAATGAGACATTATGTCAATTAATTCAAGGAGAGCGTATTATTGCAGTGGGAGAGCGAAGTAATAGATTATATGAAATGAAATTTGAGGTCGTGACAGAAAGAAACGGAGTTCAAGCAAATATTGTAACAAAAGACAGAATCTCAATATGGCACAAGAAAATGGCGCACCAAAACTTTTCACATGTGAAGAAAGTTTTGATGAAGAAGGAAGTCAATTTTATAGATGATAGTGATGACATATGCGAAAATTGTATTGTTGGAAAACAACATCGTTTACCATTTTACTCAAGCAAGACAAATTCATCCCAAATTGGCGATGTTATGCATGCCGATATCTGTGGGCCAATGCAAGAAAATTCGGTCGGAGGATCAAGATACTTTCTTCTATTTAAAGATGATTTTTCCCATTGGAAAACAGTATATTTTCTGAAACATAAATCAGAAACAGCAGCATGTATAGAAAATTTTCTGATAAAATGTCAGAAACACATTGAACATGGAATTAAAGTCTTAAGGACTGATAATGGACTGGAATTCATCAACCAAGAAGTACAACGAATAACTTTCAAACATGGTATCATACATCAGCGATCAGTAGCTTATTGTCCAGAGCAAAACGGATCAGCTGAACGTGAGAACCGTACTGTAGTTGAAGCTGCAAGAACAATAATACATGCAAGCGGTCTGCCAATCAAACTATGGGCAGAAGCTGTTAATACAACAGTAACTGTCTTAAATCAGACAGGTACAAGCAGCATTAGAGATAAATCTCCTCAATCACTCTGGTTGCATAAAGAGGTAGATATCAAGAATATGAAGATTTTCGGAGAAGAAGTATATACACATATAACGAAATAGAAAAGGAGAAAATGGGATTCGAAAACAGAAAAAGGTTTCTTTGTTGGCTACGATGGTGAAGTAAAAGGATTTCGTATTTGGTTTCCGAGCAGAAATCAAGTAAAAATTCATAGAAATGTTATATTCACTGGAAAAATATATAAAGATACACTTCAACAGGAAGAACAAGGTGAAAAGAACACGTATTGTAATTTTGATCAGCAAGAAGAAATTGAGTTGGAGCAGTCAGATTCTGCAGAGAATAATGAAACAGAAAAAGTCCAAAATAATGAAGTAAATGTCACACAAAATGACGCAGCAAATATGACACAAAATACTGAAGTTATCGTTGAGAATGAACAAAATGAAGTAGCACCTGCACAAAAATTCAACATGAAAGAAAGATCAAAATTAAAACAACCAGAACGTTTTACAGATTTCAATGCAAATACTACCATAATATCAGATTATTATGAACCAACATCCTATGAAGACGCAATCTCATGTGAATATCATGAAAAGTGGATAGAAGCCATGAAAGAAGAAATTGATTCTTTACAAATTAACAAGACATGGATTTTAACCACTGAAATTCCTGAATGTTAAGAGATAGTTGATTGTAAGTGGATTTTCAAGATTAAAAAGAATGCAGATAGAAGCATTTGTCGATATAAAGCAAGATTAGTTGCGAGAGGATTCAAACAAAAAAGTGGAATAGATTACAACGAAACATTCAGCCCCGTTGTAAGATTTGATTCGTTAAGAATAATTCTGTCTTTGGTAGCATCAAAATGCATGAAAACACAACAATTTGATGTAAAAACGGCGTTTTTACATGGTAATATTGAAGAACAAATTTTGATGAAACAACCACCAGGTTTTGATGACGGCAGTGGACGAGTATGCTTATTAAAGAAAAGTATTTATGGACTCAAGCAAGCTGCTAGATGCTGGAATCAACGATTTACTGATGTTCTTGTCAAGTTTTCAATACAAGCTTCTGAAGCAGATCCTTGTGTTTTCGTCAACAACAGTAAAAGTGAACAAATTATTTTAGCCATTCATGTAGATGATGGGTTGGTGGCTTCAACCAATCAGGAAGCTATCAATAAATTGATTTGTAATTTGAAAAACGAATTTGAAATTACAACAAGCGAAATAAATCACTATCTTGGTTTACAAATAGAGAAATTATCTGATGGATCAATATTTTTGCATCAAGAATGTTATACCAGAACAATTATAAAAAGATTCAATATGGATAATGCTAATAAAGTTGCTGTACCAGCAGACAAACATCATCAAATGTGTGCTATGATGCATACAGGAGAAATAGAAGATACAAAAGCACCATACAGAGAAGCAGTAGGCAGTTTGCAGTATTTATCAATAGCTACGAGACCAGATATAACCTACGCCGTAAACGCTGCAAGTCAATACTTGGAGAATCCTAAGAAAATTCATTGGAATGCAGTTAAAAGGATCTTGAGATATCTCAAAGGAACACTACGTCACGGTCTTCATTTTGTAAGTGAACAAAATTATTTATTATCTGTATTTAGCGATGCAGACTACGCTGGTGACGTGGAGACTAGAAAATCTACCAGTGGTTTTGTGGTAAGACTTGGAAAGTCAACAATAGCCTGGGCATCTACCAAACAGAAGACAGTAGTACTGTCTACTACTGAATCCGAATATGTTGCAGTGTGCCAAGCCGTCAGAGAACTAGTATGGTGTCAAAATCTATTGGAAAATATCACTGGAATCAAGAATATTCCTACAATACTTTACATAGATAATGAAAGTGATATACGTCTCATCAAGAACCCTGAATTTCACAAGAGGACGAAGCATATTGATGTACAGTACCACTTCGTCAGAGATAAGTTTAGTTTGAAGAAATTTGAGTTGCAGCATGTATCATCACGTGAACAACAAGCAGATTTGTCAACCAAGCCTCTACCAAAAGATGCTTTTCAACATCAACGTGATATGCTAAGATTCAAGGAATTTCACAAACAAAATTAGCAAATCAAAGTAGGAGTGTTGAATAATTGATTTGCAAATATGTATCAGCACTGCTATGTATGAAGAATGAGATAGAAACATATTTTGTATTTTTGTTTACTGAGTTACTGACAATAAAATTATTGAAACTGTCAAATATCTTTTATATTACAAAGAATTATTTACTGCAGCCCAAAGTGAAATGAATGCTTGCATACATGATCATTTTCAATATCAGGACCTGATAATATGTATGAATCTATCGACGAAAACATCGTATCTCGTGTTTTCAGAGCGCTATCTGCAGTTATATGAAGTTTGATATAAGGCAAAACTACCACATTCTGAGCAGTTTCAAAGTATCGCAAATCTCATAAATCTATCCAACACAACATAATACGCAATAATCCGTCCTCAAATGCACAAAATTTTGTGTTTCCAGCGAATTATCAGCGTTTTTTCTGAGTCTCGTTGAGAAATTTTTGATCCTGTAAATCTGCTCAGAAGCAAGATTTTGCTTTAAAAATGCGTTATATAGCGGAATTTAGCACCAAATACATCATAATTAATGTTTTTAGAGTGCTATTTGCAGTTTTACAAACTTTGGAATAAGTCGAAATCACGCTTTTCCGCGTGGATTTTCACAATCAAAAAGTTCATATGCCTATTCAGGACCTCATGATATGTATGAATCTATCGACAAAAACATCGTATCTCGTGTTCTCACAGCGCTATCTGCAGTTATATGAAGTTTGAAATAAGTCAAAATTACCACATTCTGAGCAGTTTCAAAGTATCGCAAATCACATAAATCTATCCAATACAACATAATACGCATGAATCCGTCCACAAATGCCCAAAATTTTGCGTTTCCAGCGAGTTATCAGCGTTTTATCTGAGTCTCGTTGAGAAATTTTTGATCCTGTCAATCTGCTCAGAAGCAAGATTTTGCTTCAAAAATGCGTTATATGGCAGAATCTCAACACCAAATTCATCATATTTCGTGTTTTCAGAGTGCTATTTGCAGTTTTACAAACTTTCGAATAAGTCGAAACCACGCTTTTCCGCGCAGATTTGACCAACCAAAAGTTCATATTCCTATACAGGACCTCATAATATGTATAAATCTTCCGACAAAAACATCGTATCTTGTGTTTTCAGAGCGCTATCTGCAGTTATATGAAGTTTGAAATAAGTCAAAATTACCACATTCTGAGCAGTTTCAAAGTATCGCAAATCACATAAATCTATCCAATACAACATAATACGCATGAATCCGTCCTCAAATGCACAAAATTTTGCGTTTCCAGCGAGTTATCAGCGTTTTTTCTGAGTCTCGTTGAGAAATTTTTGATCTTGTAAATCTGCTCAAAAGCAAGATTTTGCTTCAAAAATGCGTTAAATGGCAGCATCTAGCACCAAATAGATCATATTTTGTGTTCTTAGAGTGCAATTTGCAGTTTTACAAACTTTGGAATAAGTCGGAATCACCCTTTTCCGCGCAGATTTTCACAATCAAAAAGTTCATATTCCTATTTAGGACCTCATAATATGTATGAATCTATCGACAAAAACATCGTATCTCGTGTTTTCAGAGCGCTATCTGCAGTTATATGAAGTTTGAAATAAGTCAGAATTACCACATTCTGAGCAGTTTCAAAGTATCGCAAATCACATAAATCTATCCAATACAACATAATACGCATGAATCCGTCCACAAATGCACAAAATTTTTCGTTTCCAGCGAGCTATCAGCGTGTTCTCTGAGTCTCGTTGAGAAATTTTTGATCCTGTTAATCTGCTCAGAAGCAAGATTTTGCTTCAAAAATGCGTTATATGGCAGAATCTAGCACAAAATACATCATATTTCGTGTTTTTATAGTGCTATTTGCATTTCAAAAAACTTTGGAATAAGTCGAAATCACGCTTTTCCGCGCAGATTTTCACAATCAAAAAGTTCATATTCCTATTCAGGACCTCATAATATGTATGAATCTATCGACAAAAACATCGTATCTCGTGTTTTCAGAGCGCTATCTGCAGTTATATGAAGTTTGAAATAAGTCAAAATTACCACTTTCTGAGCAGCTTCAAAGTATCGCAAGTCACATAAATCTATCCAATACAACATAATACGCATGAATCCGTCCTCAAATGCACAAAATTCTGCGTTTCCAGTGAGTTATTAGCGTTTCTTCTAAGTCTCGTTGAGAAATTTTTGATCCTGTAAATCTGCTCAGAAGCAAGATTTTGCTTCAACAATGCGTTATATGGCAGAATCTATCCCCAAAAACATAATATTTCGTGTTTTCAGAGTGCTATTTGCAGTTTTACAAACTTTGGAATAAGTCGAAATCACGCTTTTCCGCGTAGATTTTCACAATCAAAAAGTTCATATTCCTATTCAGGACCTCATAATATGTATGAATCTATCGACAAAAACATCGTATCTCGTGTTTTCAGAGCGCTATCTGCAGTTATATGAAGTAAGAAATAGGTCAAAATTACCACATTCTGAGCAGTTTCAAAGTATCGCAATTCACAGAAATATATCCAATACAACATAATACGCATGAATCCGTTCACAAATGCACGAAATTTTGCGTTTCCAGCGATTTATCAGCGTTTTTTCTGAGTCTCGTTGAGGAATTTTTGATCCTGTAAATCTGCTCAGAAGCAAGATTTTGCTTAAAAAATGCGTTATATGGCAGAATCTTGCACCAAATACATAATATTTCGTGTTTTTAGAGTGCTATTTGCAGTTTTACAAACTTTGGAATAAGTCGAAATCACGCTTTTCCGCGCAGATTTTCACATTCAAAAAGTTGATATTTCTATTCAGGATCTCATAATATGCATGAATCTATCGACGAAAACATCGTATCTCGTGTTTTCAGAGCGCTATCTGCAGTTATATGAAGTTTGAAATAAGTCAAATTTACCACATTCTGAGCAGTTTCAAAGTATCGCAAATCACATAAATCTATCCAATACAACATAATACGCATGAATCCGTCCTCAGATGCACAAAATTTTGCGTTTCCAGCAAGTTATCAGCGTTTTTTTTGAGTCTCGTTGAGAAAATTTGATCCTGTAAATCTGCTCAGAAGCAGATTCTGCTTCAAAAATGCGTTATATGGCAGAATCTAGCACCAAATACATCATATTTCGTGTTTTTAGATTGCTATTCGCAGTTTTACAAACTTTGGAATAAGTCGAAATCACGCTTTTCCGCGCAGATCTTTACAATCAAAAAGTTCATGTTCCTATACAGGACCTCATAATATGTATGAATCTCTCGACAAAAACATCGTATCTCGTGCTTACAGAGCGCTATCTGCAATTATATGAAGTTTGAAATAAGTCAAAATTCACCACATTATGAGCAGTTTCAAAGTATCGCAAATCACATAAATCTAGCCAATACAACATAATACGCATGAATCCGTCCTCAAATGCACAAAATTTTGCGTTTCCAGCGAGTTATCATCGATTTTTCTGAGTTGAGAAATTTTTGATTCTGTTAATCTGCTCAAAAGGAAGATTTTGCTTCAAAAATGCGTTAAATGGCAGAATCTAGCACCAAATACATCATATTTCGTGTTTTTAGAGTGCTATTTGCAGTTTTACAAACTTTGGAATAAGTCGAAATCACGCTTTTCCGCGCAGATTTTCACATTCAAAAAGTTCATATTTCTATTCAGGTGTTGAATAATTGATTTGCAAATATGTATCAGCACTGCTATGTATGAAAAATGAGATGGAAACATATTTTGTATTTTTGTTTACTGAGTTACTGACAATAAAATTATTGAAACTGTCAAATATCTTTTATATTACAAAGAATTATTTATTGTAGTCCAAAGTGGAATGAATGCTTGAATACATGATTATTTTCAATAGGTTATGGGCCAAGAAGCATTGTGCAATAAGATTTTTCAATAGTTTAGCAGCAAAGTAAATGTTGGTACATTAGTTTTTCCTTGGTTATCCTATGTGAAAAAATATAAAACGATGGACAACGACGCTGCGAGAATAAGTAAGCTGAAAGGTAATGAAAATTGGGCGACTTGGAAATTTCAAGTTCGTGTCACGCTACAAGCAATTGGTGCATAGGACGTTGTAAATGGTGATTCGGTCAGGCCGGTGTTAACGGAAAATGTAGATGCAGCAGAAATACAAGCGCGAACAAAGGCGCTCGTACATTGGAAGAAGACTGACAATGTAGCACAGAAAATAATCGGTACATCAGTTGAGGAACAACCATTGATGCACATTATCAATTGCGATTCTTCCAAAACTATGTGGAATAAACTGTTGTCAGTGTATGAACAACAATCTGAAGCTAGTATTTACATGTTGCAACAAGAATGGTATATCAAATTATTATAATCATTTCGTTTGCGCATGGAATTCAACACATCATGATGATCGCACCATTTCCAATCTTATTTCTAGATTAACAATAGAAGAGAAAAGAATGCAATATCAAGAAGACTCTCAAAGTGATGCTTTGGCGGTAAGAAAGCAAAGAAGAAATTACAATAAAGAAAACTCAAATTTCGGTAACAAGAATTCACGAAGATTGGGTAAATGTTTCAAATGTAATAAAGAAGGTCATTGGGCTAGAGAATGCAAAAGTCAAAACGGTAATCAAAACAAATTTAACCCATATTACTCGAAAAACAAGTCACAAGGCGATGCTCTTGTGATAGAAACATCAACTCCAATCACAGGCAGAAAAACAGAATCATGGTTTCTTGATTCAGGTGCCACAGATCATATTTCTAATCAACGCAACCGGTTTATAAATTACAAAGAATTTCAGAATTAAATTCCCGTACGTATAGGTGACGGCAAAACCATATTAGGATATGGAAAGGGAGATATTAATATTCTAGCATTTGATGGAAATGAATGGAACGGAAAAGTTTAATCAGATGTCCTGTATGTACCTGATATTAAATATAATTTGTTCTCATTAAGTGCCACATTAGACAAAAGAATGACACTGCAGTCAAATGAGACATTATGTCAATTAATTCAAGGAGAGCGTATTATTGCAGTGGGAGAGCGAAGTAATAGATTATATGAAATGAAATTTGAGGTCGTGACAGAAAGAAACGGAGTTCAAGCAAATATTGTAACAAAAGACAGAATCTCAATATGGCACAAGAAAATGGCGCACCAAAACTTTTCACATGTGAAGAAAGTTTTGATGAAGAAGGAAGTCAATTTTATAGATGATAGTGATGACATATGCGAAAATTGTATTGTTAGAAAACAACATCGTTTACCATTTCACTCAAGCAAGACAAATTCATCCAAAATTGGCGATGTTATGCATGCCGATATCTGTGGGCCAATGCAAGAAAATTCGGTCGGAGGATCAAGATACTTTCTTCTATTTAAAGATGATTTTTCCCATTGGAAAACAGTATATTTTCTGAAACATAAATCAGAAACAGCAGCATGTATAGAAAATTTTCTGATAAAATGTCAGAAACACATTGAACATGGAATTAAAGTCTTAAGGACTGATAATGGACTGGAATTCATCAACCAAGAAGTACAACGAATAACTTTCAAACATGGTATCATACATCAGCGATCAGTAGCTTATTGTCCAGAGCAAAACGGATCAGCTGAACGTGAGAACCGTACTGTAGTTGAAGCTGCAAGAACAATAATACATGCAAGCGGTCTGCCAATCAAACTATGGGCAGAAGCTGTTAATACAACAGTAACTGTCTTAAATCAGACAGGTACAAGCAGCATTAGAGATAAATCTCCTCAATCACTCTGGTTGCATAAAGAGGTAGATATCAAGAATATGAAGATTTTCGAAATAGAAAAGGAGAAAATGGGATTCGAAAACAGAAAAAGGTTTCTTTGTTGGCTACGATGGTGAAGTAAAAGGATTTCGTATTTGGTTTCCGAGCAGAAATCAAGTAAAAATTCATAGAAATGTTATATTCACTGGAAAAATATATAAAGATACACTTCAACAGGAAGAACAAGGTGAAAAGAACACGTATTGTAATTTTGATCAGCAAGAAGAAATTGAGTTGGAGCAGTCAGATTCTGCAGAGAATAATGAAACAGAAAAAGTCCAAAATAATGAAGTAAATGTCACACAAAATGACGCAGCAAATATGACACAAAATACTGAAGTTATCGTTGAGAATGAACAAAATGAAGTAGCACCTGCACAAAAATTCAACATGAAAGAAAGATCAAAATTAAAACAACCAGAACGTTTTACAGATTTCAATGCAAATACTACCATAATATCAGATTATTATGAACCAACATCCTATGAAGACGCAATCTCATGTGAATATCATGAAAAGTGGATAGAAGCCATGAAAGAAGAAATTTATTCTTTACAAATTAACAAGACATGGATTTTAACCACTGAAATTCCTGAATGTCAAGAGATAGTTGATTGTAAGTGGATTTTCAAGATTAAAAAGAATGCAGATGGAAGCATTTGTCGATATAAAGCAAGATTAGTTGCGAGAGGATTCAAACAAAAAAGTGGAATAGATTACAACGAAACATTCAGCCCCGTTGTAAGATTTGATTCGTTAAGAATAATTCTGTCTTTGGTAGCATCAAAATGCATGAAAACACAACAATTTGATGTAAAAACGGCGTTTTTACATGGTAATATTGAAGAACAAATTTTGATGAAACAACCACCAGGTTTTGATGACGGCAGTGGACGAGTATGCTTATTGAAGAAAAGTATTTATGGACTCAAGCAAGCTGCTAGATGCTGGAATCAACGATTTACTGATGTTCTTGTCAAGTTTTCAATACAAGCTTCTGAAGCAGATCCTTCTGTTTTCGTCAACAACAGTAAAAGTGAACAAATTATTTTAGCCATTCATGTAGATGATGGGTTGGTGGCTTCAACCAATCAGGAAGCTATCAATAAATTGATTTGTAATTTGAAAAACGAATTTGAAATTACAACAAGCGAAATAAATCACTATCTTGGTTTACAAATAGAGAAATTATCTGATGGATCAATATTTTTGCATCAAGAATGTTATACCAGAACAATTATAAAAAGATTCAATATGGATAATGCTAATAAAGTTGCTGTACCAGCAGACAAACATCATCAAATGTGTGCTATGATGCATACAGGAGAAATAGAAGATACAAAAGCACCATACAGAGAAGCAGTAGGCAGTTTGCAGTATTTATCAATAGCTACGAGACCAGATATAATTTACGCCGTGAACGCTGCAAGTCAATACTTGGAGAATCCTAAGAAAATTCATTGGAATGCAGTTAAAAGGATCTTGAGATATCTCAAAGAAACACTACGTCACGGTCTTCATTTTGTAAGTGAACAAAATTATTTATTATCTGTATTTAGCGATGCAGACTACGCTGGTGACGTGGAGACTAGAAAATCTACCAGTGGTTTTGTGGTAAGACTTGGAAAGTCAACAATAGCCTGGGCATCTACCAAACAGAAGACAGTAGTACTGTCTACTACTGAATCCGAATATGTTGCAGTGTGCCAAGCCGTCAGAGAACTAGTATGGTGTCAAAATCTATTGGAAAATATCACTGGAATCAAGAATATTCCTACAATACTTTACATAGATAATGAAAGTGCTATACGTCTCATCAAGAACCCTGAATTTCACAAGAGGACGAAGCATATTGATGTACAGTACCACTCCGTCAGAGATAAGTTTAGTTTGAAGAAATTTGAGTTGCAGCATGTATCATCACGTGAACAACAAGCAGATTTGTCAACCAAGCCTCTACCAAAAGATGCTTTTCAACATCAACGTGATATGCTAAGATTCAAGGAATTTCACAAACAAAATTAGCAAATCAAAGTAGGAGTGTTGAATAATTGATTTGCAAATATGTATCAGCACTGCTATGTATGAAAAATGAGATAGGAACATATTTTGTATTTTTGTTTACTGAGTTACTGACAATAAAATTATTGAAACTGTCAAATATCTTTTATATTACAAAGAATTATTCACTGCAGCCCAAAGTGAAATGAATGCTTGCATACATGATCATTTTCAATATCAGGACCTAATAATATGTATGAATCTATCGACGAAAACATCGTATCTCGTGTTTTCAGAGCGCTATCTGCAGTTATATGAAGTTTGATATAAGTCAAAACTACCACATTCTGAGCAGTTTCAAAGTATCGCAAATCTCATAAATCTATCCAACACAACATAATACGCAATAATCCGTCCTCAAATGCACAAAATTTTGTGTTTCCAGCGAATTATCAGCGTTTTTTCTGAGTCTCGTTGAGAAATTTTTGATCCTGTAAATCTGCTCAGAAGCAAGATTTTGCTTTAAAAATGCGTTATATGGCGGAATTTAGCATCAAATACATCATAATTATTGTTTTTAGAGTGCTATTTGCAGTTTTACAAACTTTGGAATAAGTCGAAATCACGCTTTTCCGCGCAGATTTTCACAATCAAAAAGTTCATATGCCTATTCAGGACCTCATGATATGTATGAATCTATCGACAAAAACATCGTATCTTGTGTTCTCACAGCGCTATCTGCAGTTATATGAAGTTTAAAATAAGTCAAAATTACCACATTCTGAGCAGTTTCAAAGTATCGCAAATCACATGAATCTATCCAATACAACATAATACGCATGAATCCGTCCACAAATGCCCAAAATTTTGCGTTTCCAGCGAGTTATCAGCGTTTTTTCTGAGTCTCGTTGAGAAATTTTTGATCCTGTCAATCTGCTCAGAAGCAAGATTTTGCTTCAAAAATGCGTTATATGGCAGAATCTCAACACCAAATACATCATATTTCGTGTTTTCAGAGTGCTATTTGCAGTTTTACAAACTTTCGAATAAGTCGAAACCACGCTTCTCCGCGCAGATTTGACCAACCAAAAGTTCATATTCCTATACAGGACCTCATAATATGTATGAATCTTCCGACAAAAACATCGTATCTCGTGTTTTCAGAGCGCTATCTGCAGTTATATGAAGTTTGAAATAAGTCAAAATTACCACATTCTGAGCAGTTTCGAAGTATCGCAAATCACATAAATCTATCCAATACAACATAATACGCATGAATCCGTCCTCAAATGCACAAAATTTCGCGTTTCCAGCGAGTTATCAGCGTTTCTTCTGAGTCTCGTTGGGAAATTTTTGTTCCTATAAATCTGCTCAGAAGCAAGATTTTGCTTCAAAAATGCGTTATATGGCAGCATCTAGCACCAAATATATCATATTTCGTGTTTTTAGAGTGCTATTTGCAGTTTTAGAAACTTTGGAATAAGTCGAAATCACGCTTTTCCGAGCAGATTTTCACAATCAAAAAGTTCATATTCCTATTCAGGACCTCATAATATGTATGAATCTATCGACGAAAACATCGTATCTCGTGTTTTCAGAGCGCTATCTGCAGTTATATGAAGTTTGAAATAGGTCAAAATTACCACATTCTGAGCAGTTTCAAAGTATCGCAAATCACAAAAATCTATCCAATACAACATAATACGCATGAATCCGTCCTCAAATGCACAAAATTTTGCGTTTCCAGCGAGTTATCAGCGTTTTCCCTGAGTCTCGTTGAGAAATTTTTGATCCCGTAAATCTGCTCAGAAGCAAGATTTTGCTTCAAAAATGCGTTATATGGCAGCATCTAGCACCAAGTAGATCATATTTCGAGTTTTTAGAGTGCTATTTGCAGTTTTACAAACTTTGGAATAAGTCGAAATCACGCTTTTCCGCGCAGATTTTCACAATCAAAAAGTTCACATTCCTATTCAGGACCTCATAATATGTTTGAATCTATCGACAAAAACATCGTATCTCGTGTTTTCAGAGCGCTATCTGCAGTTATATGAAGTTTGAAATAAGTAAGAATTACCACATTCTGAGCAGTTTCAAAGTATCGCAAATCACATAAATCTATCCAATACAATATAATACGCATGAATCCGTCCACAAATGCACAAAATTTTGCGTTTCCAGCGAGTTATCAGCGTTTTCCCTGAGTCTCGTTGAGAAATTTTTGATCCTGTTAATCTGCTCAGAAGCAAGATTTTGCTTCAAAAATGCGTTATATGGCAGAATCTAGCACAAAATACATCATATTTCGTGTTTTTTATAGTGCTATTTGCATTTTAAAAAACTTTGGAATAAGTTCAAATCACGCTTTTCCGCGCAGATTTTCACAATCAAAAAGTTCATATTCCTATTCAGGACCTCATAATATGTATGAATCTATCGACAAAAACATCGTATCTCGTGTTTTCAGAGCGCTATCTGCAGTTATATGAAGTTTGAAATAAGTCAAAATTACCACATTCTGAGCAGCTTCAAAGTATCGCAAATCACATAAATCTATCCAATAACACATAATACGCATGAATCCGTCCTCAAATGCACAAAATTTCACGTTTCCAGCGAGTTATCAGCGTTTTTTCTGAGTCTCGTTGAGAAATTTTTGATCCTGTAAATCTGCTCAGAAGCAAGACTTTGCTTCAAAGATGCGTTATATGACAGAATCTAGCACCAAATACATCATATTCCGTGTTTTTAGAGTGCTATTTGCAGTTTCACAAACTTTGGAATAAGTCGAAATCACGCTTTTCCGCGCAGATTCTCACAATCAAAAAGTTCATATTCCTATTCAGGACCTCATGATATGTAGGAATCTATCGACAAAATCATCGTATCTCGTGTTTTCAGAGCGCTATCTGCAGTTATATGAAGTTTTAAATAAGTCAAAATTACCATATTCTGAGCAGTTTCAAAGTATCGCAAATCACATAAATCTTTCCGATACAATATAATACGCATAAATCCGTCCTCAAATGCACAAAATTTTGCGTTTCCAGCGATTTATCAGCGTTTTTTTCTGAGTCTCGTTGAGGAATTTTTGATTCTGTAAATCTGCTCAGAAGCAAGATTTTGCTTCAAAAATGCGTTATATGGCAGAATTCAGCACCAAATACATCATATTTCATGTTTTTAGAGTGCTATTTGCAGTTTTACAAACTTTGGAATAAGTCGAAATCACGCTTTTCCGCGCAGACCTTTCACAATCAAAAAGTTCATATTCCTATTCAGGACCTCATAATATGTATGAATCTATCGACAAAAACATCGTATCTCGTGTTACCAGAGCGCTATCTGCAGTTATATAAAGTCTGAAATAAGTCAAAATTACCACATTCTGAGCAGTTTCAAAGTATCGCAACTCACATAAATCTATCCAATACAACATAATACGCGTGAATCCGTCCTCAAATGCACAAAATTCTGCGTTTCCAGTGAGTTATTAGCGTTTCTTCTGAGTCTCGTTGAGAAATTTTTGATCCTGTAAATCTGCTCAGAAGCAAGATTTTGCTTCAAAAATGCGTTATATGGCAGAATCTAGCCCCAAAAACATAATATTTCGTGTTTTCAGAGTGCTATTTGCAGTTTTACAAACTTTGGAATAAGTCGAAATCACGCTTTTCCGCGCAGATTTTCACAATCAAAAAGTTTATATTCCTATCCAGGACCTCATAATATGTATGAATCTATCGACAAAAACATCGTATCTCGTGTTTTCAGAGCGCTATCTGCAGTTATATGAAGTATGAAATAGGTCAAAATTACCACATTCTGAGCAGTTTCAAAGTATCGCAAATCACATTAATCTATCCAATACAACATAATACGCATGAATCCGTCCTCAAATGCACAAAATTTTGCGTTTCCAGCGAGTTATCAGCGTTTTTTCTGAGTCTCGTTGAGAAATTTTTGATCTTGTACATCTGCTCAGAAGCAAGATTTTGCTTCAAATATGCGTTATATGGCAGAATTTAGCACCAAATACATCATATTTCATGTTTTTAGAGCGCTATTTGCAGTTTTACAAACTTTGGAATAAGTCGAAATCACGCTTTCTCGCGCAGACTTTCACAATCAAAAAGTTCATATTCCTATTCAGGACCTCATAATATGTTTGAATCTATCGACGAAAACATCGTATCTCGTGTTTTCAGAGCGCTATCTGCAGTTATATGAAGTTTGAAATAGGTCAAAACTACCACATTCTGAGCAGTTTCAAAGTATCGCAAATCACATAAATCCATCCAATACAACATAATACGCATGAATCCGTTCTCAAATGCACAAAATTTTGCGTTCCCAGCGAGTTATCAGCGTTTTTTCTGAGTCTCGTTGAGAAATTTTTAATCCCGGAAATCTGCTCAGCAGCAAGATTTTGCTTCAAAAATGCGTTATATGGCAGCATCTAGCACCAAGTAGATCTTATTTCGAGTTTTTAGAGTGCTATTTGCAGTTTTACAAACTTTGGAATAAGTCGAAAATCACGCTTTTCAGCGCAGATTTTCACAATCAAAAAGTTCACATTCCTATTCAGGACCTCATAATATGTATGAATCTATCGACAAAAACATCGTATCTCGTGTTTTCAGAGCGCTATCTGCAGTTATATGAAGTTCAAAATAAGTTGAATTAACCACATTCTGAGCAGTTTCAAAGTATCGCAAATCACATGAATCTATCCAATACAACATAATACGCATGAATCCGTCCTCAAATGTACAAAATTTTGCGTTTCCAGCGAGTTATCAGCGTTTTTTCTGAGTCTCGTTGAGGAATTTTTGATCCTGTAAATCTGCTCTGAGGAAGATTTTGCTTCAAATATGCGTTATATGGCAGAATTCAGCACCAAATACATCATATTTCATGTTTTTAGAGCGCTATTTGCAGTTTTACAAACTTTGGAATAAGTCGAAATCACGCTTTCCCGCGCAGACTTTCACGATCAAAAAGTTCATATTCCTATTCAAGACCTTATAATATGTATGAATCTATCGACAAAACATCGTATCTCGTGTTTTCAGAGCGCTATCTGCTGTTATATGCAGTTTGAAATAAGTCAGAATTACCACATTCTGAGCAGTTTCAGAGTATCGCAAATCACATAAATCTATCCAATACAATATAATACGCATGAATCCGTCCACAAATGCACAAAATTTTGCGTTTCCAGCGAGTTATCAGCGTTTTCTCTGAGTCTCGTTGAGAAATTTTTGATTCTGTTAATCTGCTCAGAAGCAAGATTTTGCTTCAAAAATGCGTTATATGGCAGAATCTAGCACAAAATACATCATATTTCGTGTTTTTATAGTGCTATATGCATTTTAAAAAACTTTGGAATAAGTCGAAATCACGCTTTTCCCGCGCAGATTTTCACAATCAAAAAGTTCATATTCCTATTCAGGACCTCATAATATGGATGAATCTATCGACAAAAACATCGTATCTCGTGTTTTCAGAGCGCTATCTGCAGTTATATGAAGTTTGAAATAAGTCAGAATTACCACATTCTGAGCAGTTTCAAAGTATCGCAAATCACATAAATCTATCCAATACAATATAATACGCATGAATCCGTCCACAAATGCACAAAATTTTGCGTTTCCAGCGAGTTATCAGCGTTTCCTCTGAGTCTCGTTGAGAAATTTTTGATCCTGTTAATCTGCTCAGAAGCAAGATTTTGCTTCAAAAATGCGTTATATGGCAGAATCTAGCACAAAAAACATCATATTTCGTGTTTTTATAGTGCTATTTGCATTTTAAAAAAACTTTGGAATAAGTCGAAATCACGCTTTTCCGCGCAAATTTTCACAATCAAAAAGTTCATATTCCTATTCAGGACCTCATAATATGTATGAATCTATCGACAAAAACATCGTATCTCGTGTTTTCAGAGCGCTATCTGCAGTTATATGAAGTTTGAAATAAGTCAAAATTACCACATTCTGAGCAGCTTCAAAGTATCGCAAATCACTAATATCCATCCAACAACACATAATACGCATGAATCCGTCCTCAAATGCACAAAATTTTGCGTTTCCAGCGAGTTATCAGCGTTTTTTCTGAGTCTCGTTGAGAAATTTTTGATCCTGTAAATCTGCTCAGAAGCAAGATTTTGCTTCAAAAATGCGTTATATGACAGAATCTAGCCCCAAAAACATATTATTTCGTGTTTTCAGAGTGCTATTTGCAGTTTTACAAACTTTGGAATAAGTCGAAATCACGCTTTTCCGCGCAGATTTTCACGATCAAAAAGTTCATATTCCTATTCAGGACCTCATAATATGTATGAATCTATCGACAAAACATCGTATCTCGTGTTTTCAGAGCGCTATCTGCTGTTATATGAAGTTTGAAATAAGTCAGAATTACCACATTCTGAGCAGTTTCAAAGTATCGCAAATCACATAAATCTATCCAATACAATATAATACGCATGAATCCGTCCACAAATGCACAAAATTTTGCGTTTCCAGCGAGTTATCAGCGTTTTCTCTGAGTCTCGTTGAGAAATTTTTGATTCTGTTAATCTGCTCAGAAGCAAGATTTTGCTTCAAAAATGCGTTATATGGCAGAATCTAGCACAAAATACATCATATTTCGTGTTTTTATAGTGCTATATGCATTTTAAAAAACTTTGGAATAAGTCGAAATCACGCTTTTCCGCGCAGATTTTCACAATCAAAAGTTCATATTCCTATTCAGGACCTCATAATATGTATGAATCTATCGACAAAAACATCGTATCTCGTGTTTTCAGAGCGCTATCTGCAGTTATATGAAGTTTGAAATAAGTCAGAATTACCACATTCTGAGCAGTTTCAAAGTATCGCAAATCACATAAATCTATCCAATACAATATAATACGCATGAATCCGTCCACAAATGCACAAAATTTTGCGTTTCCAGCGAGTTATCAGCGTTTTCTCTGAGTCTCGTTGAGAAATTTTTGATCCTGTTAATCTGCTCAGAAGCAAGATTTTGCTTCAAAAATGCGTTATATGGCAGAATCTAGCACAAAAAAACATCATATTTCGTGTTTTTATAGTGCTATTTGCATTTTAAAAAAACTTTGGAATAAGTCGAAATCACGCTTTTCCGCGCAGATTTTCACAATCAAAAAGTTCATATTCCTATTCAGGACCTCATAATATGTATGAATCTATCGACAAAAAACATCGTATCTCGTGTTTTCAGAGCGCTATCTGCAGTTATATGAAGTTTGAAATAAGTCAAAATTACCACATTCTGAGCAGCTTCAAAGTATCGCAAATCACATAAATCCATCCAACAACACATAATACGCATGAATCCGTCCTCAAATGCACAAAATTTGCGTTTCCAGCGAGTTATCAGCGTTTTTTCTGAGTCTCGTTGAGAAATTTTTGATCCTGTAAATCTGCTCAGAAGCAAGATTTTGCTTCAAAAATGCGTTATATGACAGAATCTAGCACCAAATACATCATATTCCGTGTTTTTAGAGTGCTATTTTCAGTTTCACAAACTTTGGAATAAGTCGAAATCACGCTTTCCCGCGCAGATTCTCACAATCAAAAAGTTCATATTCCTATTCAGGACCTCATGATATGTATGAATCTATCGACAAAATCATCGTATCTCGTGATTTCAGAGCGCTATCTGCAGTTATATGAAGTTTTAAATAAGTCAAAATTACCATATTCTGAGCAGTTTCAAAGTATCGCAAATCACATAAATCTTTCCGATACAATATAATACGCATAAATCCGTCCTCAAATGCACAAAATTTTGCGTTTCCAGCGAGTTATCAGCGTTTTTTCTGAGTCTCGTTGAGGAATTTTTGATTCTGTAAATCTGCTCAGAAGCAAGATTTTCCTTCAAAAATGCGTTATATGGCAGAATTTAGCACCAAATACATCATATTTCATGTTTTTAGAGTGCTATTTGCAGTTTTACAAACTTTGGAATAAGTCGAAATCACGCTTTTCCGCGCAGACTTTCACAATCAAAAAGTTCATATTCCTATTCAGGACCTCATAATATGTATAAATCTATCGACACAAACATCGTATCTCGTGTTACCAGAGCGCTATCTGCAGTTATATAAAGTTTGAAATAAGTCAAAATTACCACATTCTGAGCAGTTTCAAAGTATCGCAACTCACATAAATCTATCCAATACAACATAATACGCATGAATCCGTCCTCAAATGCACAAAATTCTGCGTTTCCAGTGAGTTATTAGCGTTTCTTCTGAGTCTCGTTGAAAAATTTTTGATCCTGTAAATCTGCTCAGAAGCAAGATTTTGCTTCAAAAATGCGATATATGGCAAAATCTAGCCCCAGAAACATAATATTTCGTGTTTTCAGAGTGCTATTTGTAGTTTTACAAACTTTGGAATAAGTCGAAAATCACGCTTTTCCGCGCAGATTTTCACAATCAAAAAGTTCATATTTCTATTCAGGACCTCATAATATGTATGAATCTATCGACAAAAACATCGTATCTCGTGTTTTCAGAGCGCTATCTGCAGTTATATGAAGTATGAAATAGGTCAAAATTACCACATTCTGAGCAGTTTCATAGTATCGCAAATCACATAAATCTATCCAATACAACATAATACGCATGAATCCGTCCTCAAATGCACAAAATTTTGCGTTTCCAGCGAGTTATCAGCGTTTTTTCTGAGTCTCGTTGAGAAATTTTTGATCCTGTAAATCTGCTCAGAAGCAAGATTTTGCTTCAAAAATGCGTTATATGACAGAATCTAGCACCAAATACATCATATTCCGTGTTTTTAGAGTGCTATTTGCAGTTTCACAAACTTTGGAATAAGTCGAAATCACGCTTTCCCGCGCAGATTCTCACAATCAAAAAGTTCATATTCCTATTCAGGACCTCATGATATGTATGAATCTATCGACAAAATCATCGTATCTCGTGTTTTCAGAGCGCTATCTGCAGTTATATGAAGTTTTAAATAAGTCAAAATTACCATATTCTGAGCAGTTTCAAAGTATCGCAAATCTCATAAATCTTTCCGATACAATATAATACGCATAAATCCGTCCTCAAATGCACAAAATTTTGCGTTTCCAGCGAGTTATCAGCGTTTTTTCTGAGTCTCGTTGAGGAATTTTTGATTCTGTAAATCTGCTCAGAAGCAAGATTTTCCTTCAAAAATGCGTTATATGGCAGAATTTAGCACCAAATACATCATATTTCATGTTTTTTAGA
>CAXDIG010000255.1:0-59019 GCA_963989225.1 Dromius quadrimaculatus | reverse complement strand
TTTCCGAGCAGATTTTCACAATCAAAAAGTCCATATTCCTATTCAGGAACTCATAATATGTATGAATCCATCAACAAAAACATCATATCTCGTGTTTTCAGAGCGCTATCTGCAGTTATATGAAGTTTGAAATAAGTCAAAATTACCACATTCTCAGCGGTTTCAAAGTATCGCAAATCACATAAATCTATCCAATACAACATAATACGCATGAATCTGTCCTCAAATGAACAAAATTTTGCGTTTCCAGCGAGTTATCAGCGTTTTTTCTGAGTTTCGTTGAGAAATTTTTGATTCTGTAAATCTGCTCAGAAGCAAGATTTTGCTTCAGAAATGCGTTATATGGCAGAATCTAGCACCAAATACATCATATTTCGTGTTTTTAGAGTGCTATTCGCAGTTTTACAAACTTTGGAATAAGTCGAAATCACGCTTTTCCGGGCAAATTTTCACAATCAAAAAGTTCATATTCCTATTCAGGAACTCATAATATGTATGAATCCATCAACAAAAACATCATATCTCGTGTTTTCAGAGCGCTATCTGAAGTTATATGAAGTTTGTAATAAGTCAAAATTACCACATTCTCAGCGGTTTCAAAGTATCGCGAATCACATAAATCTATCCAATACAACATAATACGCATGAATCTGTCCTCCAATGCACAAAATTTTGCGTTTCCAGCCAGTTATCAGCGTTTTTTCTGAGTTTCGTTGAGAAATTTTTGATTCTGTAAATCTGCTCAGAAGCAAGATTTTGCTTCAGAAATGCGTTATATGGCAGAATCTAGCATCAAATACATCATATTCCGTGTTTTTAGAGTGCTATTCGCGGTTTTACAAACTTTGGAATAAGTCGAATTCACGCTTTTCCGGGCAGATTTTCACAATCAAAAAGTTCATATTCCTATTCAGGAACTCATAATATGTATGAATCCATCAACAAGAACATCATATCTCGTGTTTTCAGAGCGCTATCTGCAGTTATATGAAGTTTGAAATAAGTCAAAATTACCAGATTCTCAGCGGTTTCAAAGTATCGCAAATCACATGAATCTATTCAATACAACATAATACGCATGAATCTGTCCTCAAATGCACAAAATTCTGCGTTTCCAGCGAGTTATCAGCGTTTTTTCTGAGTTTCGTTGAGAAATTTTTGATTCTGTAAATCTGCTCAGGAGCAAGATTTTGCTTCAGAAATGCATTATATGGCAGAATCTAGCACCAAATACATCATATTTCGTGTTTTTAGAGTGCTATTCGCAGTTTTACAAACTTTGGAATAAGTCGAAATCACGCTTTTCCGGGCAGCTTTTCACAATCAAAAAATTCATATTCCTATTCAGGAACACATAATATGTATGAATCCATCAACAAAAACATCATATCTCGTGTTTTCAGAGCGCTATCTGAAGTTATATGAAGTTTGAAATAAGTCAAAATTACCACATTCTCAAGCGGTTTCAAAGTATCGCAAATCACATAAATCTATCCACTACAACATAATACGCATGAATCTGTCCTCGAATGCACCAAATTTTGCGTTTCCAGCGAATTATCAGCGTTTTTTCTGAGTTTCGTTGAGAAATTTTTGATTCTGTAAATCTGCTCAGAAGCAAGATTTTGCTTCAGAAATGCGTTATATGGCAGAATCTAGCACCAAATACATCATATTTCGTGTTTTTAGAGTGCTATTCGCAGTTTGACAAACTTTGGAATAAGTCGAAATCACGCTTTTCCGGGCAGATTTTCACAATCAAAAAGTTCATATTCCTATTCAGGAACTCATAATATGTATGAATCCATCAACAAATAACATCATATCTCGTGTTCTCAGAGCGCTATCTGGGGTTATATGAAGTTTGAAATAAGTCAAAATTACCACATTCTCAGCGGTTTCAAAGTATCGCAAATCACATAAATCTACCCAATACAACATAATACGCATGAATCTGTCCTCAAATGCACAAAATTTTGCGTTTCCAGCGAGTTATCAGCGTTTTTTCTGAGTTTCGTTGAGAAATTTTTGATTCTGTAAATCTGCTCAGAAGCAAGATTTTGCTTCAGAAATGCGTTATATGGCAGAATCTAGCATCAAATACATCATATTTCGTGTTTTTAGAGTGCTATTCGCAGTTTTACAAACTTTGGAATAAGTCGAAATCACGCTTTTTTCCGGGCAGGTTTTCACAGTCAAAAAGTTCATATTCCTATGCAGGAAACTCATAATATGTATGAATCCATCAACAAAAACCTCATATCTCGTGTTTTCAGAGCGCTATCTGCAGTTATATGAAGTTTGAAATAAGTCAAAATTACCACATTCTCAGCAGTTCCAAAGTATCGCAAATCACATAAATCTATTCAATACAACATAATACGCACGAATCTGTCCTCAAATGCACAAAATTTTGCGTTTCCAGCGAGTTATCAGCGTTTTTTCCTGAGTTTCGTTGAGAAATTTTTGATTCTGTAAATCTGCTCAGAAGCAAGATTTTGCTTCAGAAATGCGTTTATATGGCAGAATCTAGCATCAAATACATCATATTTCGTGTTTTTAGAGTGCTATCCGCAGTTTCACAAACATTGGAATAAGTCCGAAATCACGCTTTTCCGGGCAGATTTTCACAATCAAAAAGTCCATATTCCTATTCAGGAACTCATAATATGTATGAATCCATCAACAAAAACATCATATCTCGTGTTTTCAGAGCGCATTCTGCAGTTATATGAAGTTTGAGATAAGTCAGAATTACCACATTCTCAGCGGTTTCAAAGTATCGCAAATCACATAAATCAATCCAATACAACATGATACGCATGAATCCGTCCTCAAATGCACAAAATTTTGCGTTTCCAGCGAGTTATCAGCGTTTTTTTCTGAGTTTCGTTGAAAAATTTTTGATTCTGTAAATCTGCTCAGAGGCAAGATTTTGCTTCAGAAATGCGTTATATGGCAAAATCTAGCATCAAATACATCATATTCCGTGTTTTTAGAGTGCTATTCGCAGTTTTACAAACTTTGGAATAAGTCGAAATCACGCTTTTCGGGCAAATTTTCACAATCAAAAAGTCCATATTCCTATTCAGGAACTCATAATATGTATGAATCCATCAACAAAAACATCATATCTCGTGTTTTCAGAGCGCCATCTGCAGTTATATGAAGTTTGAAATAAGTCAAAATTACCACATTCTCAGCGGTTTCAAAGTATCGCAAATCACAAATCTATCCAATACAACATAATACGCATGAATCCGTCCTCAAATGCACAGAATTTTGCGTTTCCAGCGAGTTATCAGCGTTTTTTTCTGAGTTTCGTTGAGAAATTTTTTGATTCTGTAAATCTGCTCAGAAGCAAGATTTTGCTTCAGAAATGCGTTATATGGCAGATTCTAGCACCAAATACATCATATTTCGTGTTTTTAGAGTGCTATTCGCAGTTTTACAAACTTTGGAATAAGTCGAAAACACGCTTTTCCGGGCAGATTTTCACAATCAAAAAGTTCATATTTCTATTCAGGAACTCATAATATGTATGAATCCATCAACAAAAACATCATATCTCGTGTTTTCAGAGCGCTATCTGAAGTTATATGAAGTTTGAAATAAGTCTAAATTACCACATTCTCAGCGGTTTCAAAGTATCGCAAATCACATAAATCTATCCAATACAACATAATACGCATGAATCTGTCCTCAAATGCACAAAATTTTTCGTTTCCAGCGAGTTATCAGCGTTTTTTCTGAGTTTCGTTGAGGAATTTTTGATTCTGTAAATCTGCTCAGAAGCATGATTTTGCTTCAGAAATGCGTTATATGGCAGAATCTAGCATCAAATACATCATATTTCGTGTTTTTAGAGTGCTATTCGCAGTTTTACAAACTTGAGAATAAGTCGAAATCACGCTTTTCCGGGCAGATTTTCACAATCAAAAAGTTCATATTCCTATTCAGGAACTCATAATATGTATGAATCCATCAACAAAAACATCATATCTTGTGTTTTCAGAGCGCTATCTGCAGTTATATGAAGTTTGAAATAAGTCAGAATTACCACATTCTCAGCGGTTTCAAAGTATCGCAAATCACATAAATCTATCCAATACAACATAATACGCATGAATCCGTCCTCAAATGCACAAAATTCTGCGTTTCCAGCGAGTTATCAGTGTTTTTTCTGAGTTTCGTTGAGTAATTTTTGATTCTGTAAATCTGCTCAGAAGCAAGATTTTGCTTCAGAAATGCGTTATATGGCAGAATCTAGCATCAAATACATCATATTTCGTGTTTTTAGAGTGCTATTCGCAGTTTTACAAACTTTGGAATAAGTCGAAATCACGCTTTTCGGGCAGATTTTTACAATCAAAAAGTTCATATTTCCATTCAGGAACTCATAATATGTATGAATCCATCAACAAAAACATCATATCTCGTGTTTATAGAGCGCCATCTGCAGTTATATGAAGTTTGAGATAAGTCAGAATTACCACATTCTCAGCGGTTTTCAAAGTATCGCAAATCACATAAATCTACCCAATACAACATAATACGCATGAATCTGTCCTCAAATGCACAAAATTTTTGCGTTTCCAGCGAGTTATCAGCGTTTTTTCTGAGTTTCGTTGAGAAATTTTTGATTCTGTAAATCTGCTCAGAAGCAAGATTTTGCTTCAGAAATGCGTTATATGGCAGAATCTAGCATCAAATACATCATATTTTGTGTTTTTAGAGTGCTATTCGCAGTTTTACAAACTTTGGAATAAGTCGAAATCACGCTTTTCCGGGCAGGTTTTCACAGTCAAAAAGTTCATATTCCTATGCAGGAACTCATAATATGTATGAATCCATCAACAAAAACCTCATATCTCGTGTTTTCAGAGCGCTATCTGCAGTTATATGAAGTTTGAAATAAGTCAAAATTACCACATTCTCAGCAGTTCCAAAGTATCCGCAAATCACATAAATCTATTCAATACAACATAATACGCACGAATCTGTCCTGAAATGCACAAAATTTTGCGTTTCCAGCGAGTTATCAGCGTTTTTTCTGAGTTTCGTTGAGAAATTTTTGATTCTGTTAATCTGCTCAGAAGCAAGATTTTGCTTCAGAAATGCGTTATATGGCAGAATCTAGCATCAAATACATCATATTTCGTGTTTTTAGAGTGCTATACGCAGTTTTACAAACATTGGAATAAGTCGAAATCACGCTTTTCCGGGCAGATTTTCACAATCAAAAAGTCCATATTCCTATTCAGGAACTCATAATATGTATGAATCCATCAACAAAAACATCATATCTCGTGTTTTCAGAGCGCCATCTGCAGTTATATGAAGTTTGAGATAAGTCAGAATTACCACATTCTCAGCGGTTTCAAAGTATCGCAAATCACATAGATCAATCCAATACAACATGATACGCATGAATCCGTCCTCAAATGCACAAAATTTTGCGTTTCCAGCGAGTTATCAGCGTTTTTTTCTGAGTTTCGTTGAAAAATTTTTGATTTCTGTTAATTTGCTCAGAGGCAAGATTTTGCTACAGAAATGCGTTATATGGCAAAATCTAGCATCAAATACATCATATTTCGTGTTTTTAGAGTGCTATTCGCAGTTTTACAAACTTTGGAATAAGTCGAAATCACGCTTTTCCGGGCAGATTTTTCACAATCAAAAAGTCCATATTCCTATTCAGGAACTCATAATATGTATGAATCCATCAACAAAAACATCATATCTCGTGTTTTCAGAGCGCCATCTGCAGTTATATGAAGTTTGAAATAAGTCAAAATTACCACATTCTCAGCGGTTTCAAAGTATCGCAAATCACAAATCTATCCAATACAACATAATACGCATGAATCCGTCCTCAAATGCACAGAATTTTGCGTTTCCAGCGAGTTATCAGCGTTTTTTTCTGAGTTTCGTTGAGAAATTTTTGATTCTGTAAATCTGCTCAGAAGCAAGATTTTGCTTTAGAAATGCGTTATATGGCAGAATCTAGCATCAAATACATCATATTTCGTGTTTTTAGAGTGCTATTCGCAGTTTTACAAACATTGGAATAAGTCGATATCACGCTTTTCCGGTCAGATTTTCACAATCAAAAAGTCCATATTCCTATTCAGGAACTCATAATATGTATGAATCCATCAACAAAAACATCATATCTCGTGTTTTCAGAGCGCCCTCTGCAGTTATATGAAGTTTGAGATTAAGTCAGAATTACCACATTCTCAGCGGTTTCAAAGTATCGCAAATCACATAAATCAATCCAATACAACATGATACGCATGAATCCGTCCTCAAATGCACAAAATTTTGCGTTTCCAGCGAGTTATCAGCGTTTTCTTTCTGAGTTTCGTTGAAAAATTTTTGATTCTGTAAATCTGCTCAGAGGCAAGATTTTGCTTCAGAAATGCGTTATATGGCAAAATCTAGCATCAAATACATCATATTTCGTGTTTTTAGAGTGCTATTCGCAGTTTTACAAACTTTGGAATAAGTCGAAATCACGCTTTTCCGGGCAGATTTTCACAATCAAAAAGTCCATATTCCTATTCAGGAACTCATAATATGTATGAATCCATCAACGAAAACATCATATCTCGTGTTTTCAGAGCGCCATCTGCAGTTATATGAAGTATGAAATAAGTCAAAATTACCACATTCTCAGCGGTTTCAAAGTATCGCAAATCACAAATCTATCCAATACAACATAATACGCATGAATCCGTCCTCAAATGCACAGAATTTTGCGTTTCCAGCGAGTTATCAGCGTTTTTTCTGAGTTTCGTTGAGAAATTTTTGATTCTGTAAATCTGCTCAGAAGCAAGATTTTGCTTAAGAAATGCGTTATATGGCAGAATCTAGCATCAAATACATCATATTTCGTGTTTTTAGAGTGCTATTCGCAGTTTCACAAACATTGGAATAAGTCGAAATCACGCTTTTCTGGGAAGATTTTCACAATCAAAAAGTCCATATTCCCATTCAGGAACTCATAATATGTATGAATTCATCGACAAAAACATCATATCTCGTGTTTTCAGAGCGCCATCTGCAGTTATATGAAGTTTGAGATAAGTCAGAATTACCACATTCTCAGCGGTTTCAAAGTATCGCAAATCACATAAATCTATCCAATACAACATAATACGCATGAATCCGTCCTCAAATGCACAAAATTTTGCGTTTCCAGCGAGTTATCAGCGTTTTTTCTGAGTTTCGTTGAAAAATTTTTGATTCTGTAAATCTGCTCAGAGGCAAAATTTTGCTTCAGAAATGCGTTATATGGCAAAATCTAGCATCAAATACATCATATTTCGTGTTTTTAGAGTACTATTCGCAGTTTTACAAACTTTGGAATAAGTCGAAATCACGCTTTTCCGGGCGGATTTTCACAATCAAAAAGTCCATATTCCTATTCAGGAACTCATAATATGTATGAATCCATCAACAAAAACATCATATCTCGTGTTTTCAGAGCGCCATCTGCAGTTATATGAAGTTTGAAATAAGTCAAAATTACCACATTCTCGGCGGTTTCAAAGTATCGCAAATCACAAATCTATCCAATACAACATAATACGCATGAATCCGTCCTTAAATGCACAGAATTTTGCGTTTCCAGCGAGTTATCAGCGTTTTTTCTGAGTTTCGTTGAGAAATTTTTGATTCTGTAAATCTGCTCAGAAGCAAGATTTTGCTTCAGAAATGCGTTATATGGCAGAATCTAGCACCAAATACATCATATCTCGTGTTTTTAGAGTGCTATTCGCAGTTTTACAAACTTTGGAATAAGTCGAAAACACGCTTTTCCGGGCAGATTTTCACAATCAAAAAGTTCATATTTCTATTCAGGAACTCATAATATGTATAAATCCATCAACAAGAACATCATATCTCGTGTTTTCAGAGCGCTATCTGAAGTTATATGAAGTTTGAAATAAGTCTAAATTACCACATTCTCAGCGGTTTCAAAGTATCGCAAATCACATAAATCTATCCAATACAACATAATACGCATGAATCTGTCCTCAAATGCACAAAATTTTGCGTTTCCAGCGAGTTATCAGCGTTTTTTCTGAGTTTCGTTGAGGAATTTTTGATTCTGTAAATCTGCTCAGAAGCAAGATTTTGCTTCAGAAATGCGTTATATGGCAGAATCTAGCATCAAATACATCATATTTCGTGTTTTTCGAGTGCTATTCGCAGTTTTACAAACTTGGGAATAAGTCGAAATCACGCTTTTCCGGGCAGATTTTCACAATCAAAAAGTTCATATTCCTATTCAGGAACTCATAATATGTATGAATCCATCAACAAAAACATCATATCTTGTGTTTTCAGAGCGCTATCTGCAGTTATATGAAGTTTAAAATAAGTCAGAATTACCACATTCTCAGCGGTTTCAAAGTATCGCAAATCACATAAATCTATCCAATACAACATAATACGCATGAATCCGTCCTCAAATGCACAAAATTTTGCGTTCCCAGCGAGTTATCAGCGTTTTTTCTGAGTTTCGTTGAGAAATTTTTGATTCTGTAAATCTGCTCAGAGGCAAGATTTTGCTTCAGAAATGCGTTATATGGCAGAATCTAGCACCAAATACATCATATTTCGTGTTTTTAGAGTGCTATTCCCAGTTTTACAAACTTTGGGATAAATCGAAATCACGCTTTTCCAGGCGGATTTTCACAATCAAAAAGTTCATATTCCTATGCAGGAACTCATAATATGTATGAATTTATCAACAAAAACCTCATATCTCGTGTTTTCAGAACGCTATCTGCAGTTATATGAAGTTTGAAATAAGTCAAAATTACCACATTCTCAGCAGTTCCAAAGTATCGCAAATCACATAAATCTATCCAATACAACATAATACGCACGAATCTGTCCTCAAATGCACAAAATTTTGCGTTTCCAGCGAGTTATCAGCGTTTTTCTGAGTTTCGTTGAGGAATTTTTAATTCTGTAAATCTGCTCAGAAGCAAGATTTTGCTTTAGAAATGCGTTATATTGCAGAATCTAGCATCAAATACATCATATTTCGTGTTTTTAGAGTGCTATTCGCAGTTTTACAAACATTGGAATAAGTCGAAATCACGCTTTTCCGGGAAGATTTTTACAATCAAAAAGTCCATATTCCTATTCAGGAACTCATAATATGTATGAATCCATCAACAATAACATCATATCTCGTGTTTTCAGAGCGCCATCTGCAGTTATATGAAGTTTGAGATAAGTCAGAATTACCACATTCTCAGCGGTTTCAAAGTATCGCAAATCACCTAAATCTATCCAATACAACATAATACGCATGAATCCGTCCTCAAATGCACAAAATTTTGCGTTTTCAGCGAGTTATCAGCGTTTTTTCCTAATTTCGTTGAAAAATTTTTGATTCTGTAAATCTGCTCAGAGGCAAGATTTTGCTTCATAAATGCGTTATATGGCAAAATCTAGCATCAAATACATCATATTTCGTGTTTTTAGAGTACTATTCGCAGTTTTACAAACTTTGAATTAAGTCGAAATCACGCTTTTCCGGGCAGATTTTCACAATCAAACAGTCCATATTCCTATTCAGGAACTCATAATATGTATGAATCCATCAACAAAAACATCATATCTCGTGTTTTCAGAGCGCCATCTGCAGTTATATGAAGTTTGAAATAAGTCAAAACTACCACATTCTCGGCGGTTTCAAAGTATCGCAAATCACAAATCTATCCAATACAACGTAATACGCATGGATCCGTCCTCAAATGCACAGAATTTTGCGTTTCCAGCGAGTTATCAGCGTTTTTTCTGAGTTTCGTTGAGAAATTTTTGATTCTGTAAATCTGCTCAGAAGCAAGATTTTGCTTCAGAAATGCGTTATATGGCAGAATCTAGCACCAAATACATCATATTTCGTGTTTTTAGAGTGCTATTCGCAGTTTTACAAACTTTGGAATAACTCGAAATCACGCTTTTCCGGGCAGATTTTCACAATCAAAAAGTTCATATTTCTATTCAGGAACTCATAATATGTATGAATCCATCAACAAGAACATCATATCTCGTGTTTTCAGAGCGCTATCTGAAGTTATATGAAGTTTGAAATAAGTCTAAATTACCACATTCTCAGCGGTTTCAAAGTATCGCAAATCACATAAATCTATCCAATACAACATAATACGCATGAATCTGTCCTCAAATGCACAAAATTTTGCGTTTCCAGCGAGTTATCAGCGTTTTTTCTGAGTTTCGTTGAGGAATTTTTGATTCTGTAAATCTGCTCAGAAGCAAGATTTTGCTTCAGAAATGCGTTATATGGCAGAATCTAGCATCAAATACATCATATTTCGTGTTTTTAGAGTGCTATTCGCAGTTTTACAAACTTGGGAATAAGTCGAAATCACGCTTTTCCGGGCAGATTTTCACAATCAAAAAGTTCATGTCCCTATTCAGGAACTCATAATATGTATGAATCCATCAACAAAAACATCATATCTTGTGTTTTCAGAGCGCTATCTGCAGTTATATGAAGTTTGAAATAAGTCAGAATTACCACATTCTCAGCGGATTCAAAGTATCGCAAATCACATAAATCTATCCAATACAACATAATACGCATGAATCCGTCCTCAAATGCACAAAATTTTGCGTTTCCAGCGAGTTATCAGCGTTTTTTCTGAGTTTCGTTGAGAAATTTTCTATTCTGTAAATCTGCTCAGAGGCAAGATTTTGCTTCAGAAATGCGTTATATGACAGAATCCAGCACCAAATACATCATATTTTGTGTTTTTAGAGTGCTATTCGCAGTTTTACAAACTTTGGAATAAGTCGGAATCACGCTTTTCCGGGCAGATTTTCACAATCAAAAAGTTCATATTCCTATGCAGGAACTCATAATATGTATGAATCCATCAACAAAAACCTCATATCTCGTGTTTCCAGAGCGCTATCTGCAGTTATATGAAGTTTGAAATAAGTCAAAATTACCACATTCTCAGCAGTTCCAAAGTATCGCAAATCACATAAATCTATCTAATACAACATAATACGCATGAATCCGTCCTCAAATGCACCAAATTTTGCGTTTCCAGCGAGTTATCAGCGTTTTTTCTGAGTTTCGTTGAGAAATTTTTGATTCTGTGAATCTGCTCAGAAGCAAGATTTTGCTTCAGAAATGCGTTATATGGCAGAATCTAGCATCAAATACATCATATTTCTTGTTTTTAGAGTGCTATTCGCGGTTTTACAAACTTTAGAATAAGTCGAAATCACGCTTTTCCGGGCAGATTTTCACAATCAAAAAGTTCATATTCCTATTCAGGAACTCATAATATGTATGAATCCATCAACAAAAACATCATATCTCGTGTTTTCAGAGCGCTATCTGCAGTTATATGAAGTTTGAAATAAGTCAAAATAACCACATTCTCAGCGGTTTCAAAGTATCGCAAATCACATAAATCTATCCAATACAACATAATACGAATGGATCTGTCCTCAAATGCACTAAATTTTGCGTTTCTAGCAAATTATCAGCGTTTTTTCTGAGTTTCGTTGAGAAATTTTCACAGTCAAAAAGTTCATATTCCTAAGCAGGAACTCATAATATGTATGAATCCATCAACAAAAACCTCATATCTCGTGTTTTCAGAGCGCTATCTGCAGTTATATGAAGTTTGAAATAAGTCAAAATTACGACATTTTCAGCAGTTCCAAAGTATCGCAAATCACATAAATCTATTCAATACAACATAATACGCAAGAATATGTCCTCAAATGCACAAAATTTTGCGTTTCCAGCGAGTTATCAGCGTTTTCTCTGAGTTTCGTTGAGAAATTTTTGATTCTGTAAATCTGCTCAGAAGCAAGATTTTGCTTCAGAAATGCGTTATATGGCAGAATCTAGCACCAAATACATCATATTTCGTGTTTTTAGAGTGCTATTCGCAGTTTTACAAACTTTGGAATAAGTCGAAATCACGCTTTTCCGGGCAGCTTTTCACAATCAAAAAGTTCATATTCCTATTCAGGAACTCATAATATGTATGAATCCATCAACAAAAACATCATATCTCGTGTTTTCAGAGCGCTATCTGAAGTTATATGAAGTTTGAAATAAGTCAAAATTACCACATTCTCAGCAGTTCCAAAGTATCGCAAATCACATAAATCTATCTAATACAACATAATACGCATGAATCCGTCCTCAAATGCACAAAATTTTGCGTTTCCAGCGAGTTATCAGCGTTTTTTCTGAGTTTCGTTGAGAAATTTTTGATTCTGTGAATCTGCTCAGAAGCAAGATTTTGCTTCAGAAATGCGTTATATGGCAGAATCTAGCATCAAATACATCATATTTCGTGTTTTTAGAGTGCTATTCGCGGTTTTACAAACTTTAGAATAAGTCGAAATCACGCTTTTCCGGGCAGATTTTCACAATCAAAAAGTTCATATTCCTATTCAGGAACTCATAATATGTATGAATCCATCAACTTAAACATCATATCTCGTGTTTTCAGAGCGCTATCTGCAGTTATATGAAGTTTGAAATAAGTCAAAATAACCACATTCTCAGCGGTTTCAAAGTATCGCAAATCACATAAATCTATCCAATACAACATAATAAGTAGGTATAAGAAGTGGTTTCTGGCGCAATCTCAAGGTCATCAGTGATAAGAACGTCTTAAGAACTGATAAGAACGTCTTGAGTTTACGTCTTGAGTTTTCTTGGCCAACGTCTTAAGAAATGATAAGAACGTCTTAAGAAATGATAAGAACGTCTTGAGTTTTCTTGGCTAACGTCTTACGTCTTAAGAACTGATAAGAACGTCTTGAGTTTTCTTGGCCAACGTCTTAAGAAATGATAAGAACGTCTTAAGAAATGATAAGAACGTCTTGAGTTTTCTTGGCTAACGTCTTAAGAAATGATAGGAACGTCTTAAGAACTGATAAGAACGTCTTGAGTTTTCTTGGCCAACGTCTTAAGAAATGATAAGAACGTCTTAAGAAATGATAAGAACGTCTTGAGTTTTTCTTGGACAGCGTCTTAAGAAATGATAAGAGAACGTCTTAAGTTCCGTCTTGAGAACTTGAAGATGTTGGTTAACTGCTCCTTCGAGGTATGCAACGCGTGTCACTATTCTTTACTATCTATGTGAAGTTTTCTAGATGCATACATACTCTGCCATCTATGAATGAGTAGTTTAAACTGTAAAAAAGATATCTTCCAATTGATAGAAACCTTGAAGCGATGTACAATGAATAAAAACTAGAATTATGTGTTTTTTTGATGATAGAATGAATACAGGATGTGCATGTGCGATAATAGAAATTTGTGATAATTTTATATCTGTTCTATTTTTGCAAACTATTATCGTATCATTTTATGTTTGAAAGTCAACAAAATGTGTTGTAAGTTGTGAGTGTGTTTAAAGTGAATATATTTTTTGTCAAAAATATATGTTTTACTTACAGCACGGGTACAAATGGTGCTAGCAATACAGAAGTTTTTGTTTCAGGAGTACTGAACGTAAGTGACAGTGTTTTTTCTATTTTCAACAATCGATTTTTTAAAAGAGTTTGTTTTTTAGTTGTTTGATTTAATTGAAATATCTTTTCGAGAAGCCCACGCACCATGCCACCCTAATGTATAGTGGTGGAATTGAAGATTTGAGGAACCTCCAGCTGTGGCGGGGCTGGAAGAACAATTTATGTAAATGTAAGTACATTTTGAAGTGATTAAGAAATTTTTTCAATTTTTTTTTCTGTTTTAGAAGATTCCTTTGACAGTATGAACCAATAAAGCTAATTTCAACACTTGATTACTATTTACATCTAAATTAACACCTTATGTTATTCTTTTCTGTTATATTTTATATGTGAATTGTGATATTTATTTTTGATATTTATTCTGTTAACTTATTTTTTTCTATTGGTTTTTGTAAGAGTATTGAATAAATATTTATTTTTTTTATTTTAAGGAAAAAAAGGAGCAGATTTAGGTGGAAACAGGTAATGTTATAATTTCATTTTTTCATTTAATTAACCGAAGAAAGTATCAATTTTCTTTTAACTTATTTTGGAAATGTTAAGTGTTATATGATCCTATAATTGTATGATCACAATATTTTTTATTTAATTTTTATATAGGGTTTAAGGAAAACAAAATTACAACTGAAAGCAGGTAATGTACAGGTGGAGTATTAAATTATATATATTGTGAATATGTAGTGAGTTATTGATTTTTATTGCATTTTTTAAATTTTGACATAAGTAATTTTTTACATATTATGTATTAGGCTATTTTTTATATAGTTTAAGAGTTACAATAGTTACAAGTTGTAGATGAATACTAAGCATATAGTTGTGTTAAACAAAAATAACAATAATTATTATTCAGATGAAGAAGTTGAATCATTCCATTCTTCTTCTTCAGTTTCTAAATTTACAGAAAGGTTCACGGTTTCATGTATTTCAACAAGATTCTTGAACACATATGTAAAATTAAAAGCCTTAATGTAACCTCAAACTTATTGTTTTATAATTATAGCTAAGAGAAACAAATGCTTATATTATTGTCTTTTTTTGTTATATGAAAGTAAGTATTAATCAGTTCCTTTGTTTGTTCTTCTGTTAATTCTCCAAATTTGGCAGGAAAAAATGATTGAAAACATTCGGTTGTCACCAAAAGTCTTGTTCCATAGCGAGTATTGATGATTTGGGTATTCAAAATTTTGAACTTTTTTGTTTCTTCTAAACTGTTTAGGTGTACTGTCGGTTTGTTATAATTTGCAGATCCAAGCTCATTGAAAAAAGATAGGTCAGCCATTTTTTATCTATATAGAGTATTTTTATGTTAACTGAAATAAGCTTTGTCTAAGAAAAATAAAATTCACTAAAAACTTACGCTTTAAAAATGTAAACTAGAAGTTTTTGATTTTGTAACTTGAAGTAATCCACTCAACACTTTACTGTTAACTAAGTCATACATAATTACAATTCATATATTTATATCAAATTTCACATGTATTCATGATAAAAGTACGATAATAATTTCCTGTTTATTAGGAGGAGGATACTCATTTCCTTTGTTAAGAAGATATGACTGGAATGACAGGAAACTATTGGATAACGACTTCCCTCTCAATATCGGGAACAGGAAATATTTCATTGATTATTTGTTGCGTTTATAAAATTTTGCATGTGCTTATGATAAATGATGGATAATAATTTCCTGTACATTTGAGAATGTTTTTTTGTTCAAAAATTAAATGAAAGATAGTAATTTCCTTTCGAAATGAAATATGATATAATTCCTTCAGTACGAGCATATGGTTGGAATGATAGAAACTATTAGATAATGACTTCCTTCCTAATGACGAGAGTGGGAAATTTTTGTTTGATAATTTGTTGGATTTCATATATAAATAAATGAATATTTTTGAAGTAGCCTACTTTTAATTTGGTGATTAGATAGTTGTGATGAATTTATGAATAACAATAGTTTTGACAATAATTTGGTATACAAAATAGTTACATTGTTTCTTATTAATAATTGCAGTTTTGACAAACTAAAAAATGGTTGTATGGGAACGTGTTCATTCAAGTTTTAAAAATCGCGTCTTTTGTGGTAGAATTAATAACAACGAATCTATACTAGATCCTAAGACTTTTTTAGGAGAGTGTTTATTACTGTTAATAAGTAAAGTAGGCGAGTTTATGCATTTTTATCGTGCTTCAGTAAAGATTAATTGTGAATTAGCTTGTGTGTATACATTACAAAAAAATGGTGTTACAATTGATGCTGATATATTCCATCATTCCAAAATGAAACCAGTAACGTTATCTGATGATTTTACCGAGTGGTTTTTGGAAGTTGTTGAAGAACCTATTTTATCACAAATGGAAGAATTTCAAGAACGCGATAGCGGAAAAGCGCTGCGTAAAATTTTATATTTAAAAGTGAGTTAGTTGTTTTTTGATTTAATTTTTATTTTACGTAATTTTTGTTTTGTTTTAAGGTTAATATAAATAAATTTGATCCAATAAATAGTGGAGGTTCATCATATATAGAACTTCCAAACGATATAAAAAAAAAAAAAGCTGTCATAAATGTGAAAAATAATGACCAATATTGCTTTGTTTGGTCCATATTATCAGCATTATACCCTACGGAACAAAGTTCAGATCGTGTCTCTCAGTATCCTCAAAATTTTGTTGATATTTTCAATTTAAGTAATATAAATTTCCCTACACCGTTGTGTGACATTATTAAATTTGAGAAACAAAATAATTTATCAATAAACGTATATGGATTAGAGCAAATTGCAACAAATAAGAGAACTAATATTGTGGGTCCGCTTTATTATACAAAAAATAAACTAAATACACATATTAATTTACTCTATTTGAAAGAGAATGAGAAGTCACATTACGCATGGATGAAGTCACTCTCTCGTTTATTATCATTTCAAATAAATAAAAGTAAATCAAAACGCTTTATATGCGATAGGTGTCTTCAGTATTTTGGAACTGAAATTTTACTAACTAAGCATGAAGAGTATTGTCAATTAGTTGACGCAGTTAAGATTGAGTTACCCACTGAAACATCCATGTGGGTTAATTTTAAAAATTTTCTAAGGAAAGAACGACATCCATTTGTCATTTACGCTGACTTTGAATGTTTAACAGCACCAATTGATACATGTCAACCAAATAGTAGTACATCGTACACTATGAAATATCAATATCATGTACCATGTGCCGTAGCATATAAGGTTGTTTGTTCGTATGATGAATCTTTATCTTTTTTTGAATCATTTCGTGGACCTGAAGCTGCTAAATGGTTTGTGCATAGATTGAAGAGCGTTGTCAAGATAATTGAGATTTTTTATAAGAACACTGTATCAATTATAATGACACATGAAGATTGGCAGGATTTTGATAATGCTACAGATTGCCATATTTGTGGAGAAAAGATTAACATTGCAGATAAGAAAAAAGTTAGGGACCATTGCCATTTTACAGGTACTTTAATTGAATGTAATACTTTATTTGAACTTTATAAAAGAATATTGAGTTATTTTTCAGGAAAATATAGAGGCGCAGCACATGAAGATTGTAATTTGAAGTACAAAAACTCCAAATTCATACCCGTATTTTTTCATAACTTCAGTGGTTATGACTCTCATCTTTTTATAAAAGAATTTGGTTCAGAGGATGAACATATTTATGTTATTCCAAATAATAGCGAAAAATATATGACGTTTTCAGTAACAGTAGGCAAATTTCAACTACGTTTCTTAGATTCATACAAGTAAGTTCTTAAAGAGTAAAAAAAAAATGAATGAATTCAAATTAATTTTTTAGGTTCTTGAGTACTTCACTGGAAAAACTGGTTAATAATTTAGATAAAGAAAAATTATATATAATAGATAAAAATTATCCTGATAAAGATAAACGAAATTTGATACTTAAAAAGGGGATATTCCCTTATGATTATTTCAATTCATGGGAAAAAATGGAAGAAAAAAATTTACCTGCTAAACAAGCTTTTTTTTCAAAATTGAAAAATGAACATGTAAGTGACGCAGATTACGCCCACGCACAAAAAATTTGGTCTACATTTAATATAGATACATTAGGAGACTATTTAGAACTGTATCTCCAAACAGATGTTCTTTTGCTAGCTCAAGTTTTTGAAAACTTTCGAGATGTTTGTATTAACGCTTATAATCTTGATCCAGCTTATTATTTCACACTACCAGGTAAAATTTTTCAAGTTAAAAAACATATAAATTTTTTATAAATATTTTTGTTGCTGTAGGTTACGCATGGGACAGTATGTTAAAAATGACAAAAGTAAATCTACAGTTATTAACTGATGTTGATATGATTTTAATGTTTGAGAAAGCCATTCGAGGTGGTATATGTCAGTGTGTAACTCGTTATGCAAAAGCTAATAATAAGTATATGAAAGACTATAATTCATCTGAAAAAGATTCATATTTGATGTACTTTGACGCTTGTAATTTGTATGGGTGGGCAATGACTCAATATTTACCCTATGGCGGCTTTAAATTCTTAAACAATGAAGAAATTACAGGACTTGATATAATAAATATACCTAATGATAGCTTAGAGGGCTATGTATTGGAAGTTGACTTAGAATATCCAATAGATTTACATGACACCCATAGAGACTTTCCACTGTGTTCTGAACACCAAATTCCAGAAAATTCAAAAACACCGAAATTAATGACAACTTTACATAATAAATCCAAATATGTATTATATTACAAAAACTTACAACAAGCATTGATTCTAGGAATGAAGTTGACTAAAATTCATAGAGTAATATCCTTCAAACAAGATTTATGGTTGAAAAAATTTATAGATTTGAACACAAATTTTAGGAAAAATGCAAAAAACGATTTTGAAAGAGATCAGTATAAACTTATTAATAATGCAATATTTGGAAAGTCTATAGAGAATATTAGAAACCGAAGAGATATAAAACTTGTTACAAGTTGGAATGGGCAAGCTCAAGCACGAAAATTGATTGCGAAACCAAATTGTAAAAAAGTTATACCATTTACTGAAGATTTGGCTTCAATAGAGTTGAGTAAAATTAAAATATGTTTCAATAAACCTATATATGTAGGGATGGTTATTCTTGATGTTAGCAAATGGTTAATGTATGATTTTCATTACAATTTTATCAGCATCAAATTACCGCATTCAAAATTACTGTATCAAGATACAGATTCCTTGATATTTCAATTTTTTGAAAATCCCTATATCAAAATTAAACAGAATATTGAACGTTTTGACACATCAAATTATTCAAATAATAATGAATTTGGTATTCCACTTGTTAATAATAAAGTTGTGGGACTGTTTAAAGATGAAAATGGGGGAAAAATTATGTTGGAATTTGCGGGTTTAAAAGCTAAGATGTATTCTTTCGCTTTGGAAAATGGAACTCATTGTAAAGCAAAAGGAGTGTCAAAAAGTGTTACCAAATGTTTAACCATAGATAATTATAAAAATACACTTTTTAATTCTGAAAATTTACATAAAAAACAAAATAGAATTATATCAGAAAATCATAATATATTTAGTGTTGAAACGAACAAATTAACTCTAAATGGCGACGATAATAAACGATGTGTAGGAGCAAATAAAATTGACACATTACCTTGGGGGCATTATTCACTACAAAAAAATATATAACAACTGTTACAATTGTATTAAAATAGAAAAAATGTAATTAAGTATAATAGTATTATTGAATTAATTGATATTGTAGTTATATTTAAGAAAATGTTATACAAAAATATTGTAATACATAATTTATTTTTTTTTTATTAAAATTTATTGTAAGGCCACTTTATATTTGAATGCAGTGATTTTTTCAGTTTGTATATTGTTTAATTCTTCCTACTATTCACATTTTTTTTCAGGATGAATGAAATTCTTCCTACTATTCACATTTTTTTTTCAGGATGAATGAGGATTTGGATATAATAAAAAAAAGCTCAAATATAATAATATTATTTATTATTGAGTTCATTTTTTCATTTACATAGCATTGTACTTAAAGACTAATTTTTTCAATATTTTTTGTTATATAAACTACATTACTATATATATTAATGTTTTGTTTCAACAATTTAATTTTTTCAATATACATTTCAATTCTATATTTTAAATCATCGTTTAAGTATTTTATAGACTCTTTGTTTGCAGTTGAGCAATGCTTATTATATCTTGACATACTCACACATTTGTTTAAAATGATGATTTCATACATTTCAAAGTGTTTTTTCAAGGATCCAGCCACTTGTTTATCATAACAAGTAATGCTGATGACGTATGTATATCGTTATTTATCAGCTTGAGCTGTTTGTCAGTGAGCTCGTTCAATTAAGCTAGTAGGAAAAACTTCATAAAAATTATAAAACTTCATTTTTATTTATCCACGAATTATGTGAGCTGTCAAACCCTAACCATTTTACAAAGACCTGTGTTCCTTTTCTCTTTAAAACTCTTTCTACTAAATATATATTTGGGTGTTTAGTTTTCTGTAGCTCATCTTCATAAAATCCACCTGCAACAGGTTGATCCAAATAATCCTTCAGTTTATATGTTACTGGGTTTGTTAGGTTTATTTTTGAAACTGTAAATATTTCAGTTGACCAGTTTGGAGTATAGCCTTTTTCGAATACATTTTTCAACTTTGATATTCTAACAAAATCACCTAACTTCAGCTTTGCACGACCAGCAATTTTTATGTTACTATATACAGTATTAAGTAAATATTTCTCATTTTTACTATTAACATCAGCTGGACACATTTTTACTGTACTGTGTTTTGTATTATTGTATGATTCAAGTAAATTTGGTAAAATATCAATCCACTTGTAAAATCCACGAAAACTGAACTCCTTCCACATTTTATTTTTCAGTGTTCTATTAAACCTTTCAACTACGCTTGCTTTCAAGTTGCTAAATGTAGAATAGTGATTTATATTATATTTTTGCAATACTTCTTTAAAATATTTATTATAAAATTCTTTTCCATTATCTGTTTGCAAATTCTTAGGTTTTCTCTTCTGTTTAATAATAATATCTTGGAATACTTTAGCAATTTCTTCACCTGATTTGGATTTTACAGGTTTAGCCCAAGCATACTTAGAAAATACATCAATTACAGTTAACATGTATTTGTATCCTTTATTTTTGTTTGCGTATGGTATCATTTCGACAAGATCAGCTTGCCATAAATCGTTCAAGCCTTTTGTTATTATTCTGCGTCTATTATAATGTCTTCTAGCTTGTTTGTGTAGTTCTTCAATAATTTCTCTCTTTGTCATTTTTTTTTTGTGATTTAAATTTTATTTTTTTCTGGTAGTTTATTTTCGTTTTTTAATTTATCAATTTCTTTTTTGAAATCATTCAATGCTTTCAATTTGAATGCTTTGTCAATTTCTTCATTAATTAAAGCTTTTATAATCAATATTTCATTTCCAAATTCTATTTTAATAGCTTGCACTATACTATCAACATATAACTTATTAGCAGCTTGATCCTTATGAAGCGGTGCTGGTAAATTGCCTATATGTTTTAATTTGGCATTAAATATATATTCATTATTTGTTTGTTGCAAAATAATAGTGTTCAAATTTAGAAATTTTTCTATATCAATAATTCTTTTATCTATATAACCTTTTGTAACTACATCACCATCAGTCATTGCTCTTCCAACATTCGAAATTTGTTTTCCATTTAAATCAAAACTTCCATATTCATCAAAAGAAAATGTGGCAATGTTCTTTCGTTTTTTCATAGAATAACGACCAAATTTATCCACTGACATGTTAAAAGTAGTTTCTATTAGAAATAAACGTCTTTATTATTGTAAAGACAAACTTAAAATGAACAAACATTATGTGAAAACTATTTTATTATATTTGCTTCTTTCAATTCTTCAATAATTGAAATGATTTCATTATCATGACCTGAATGGCCACTGTTTTTAGAGGCTATTAGTAATTGCAATCTATCAACTAATTCATTTGGATTATCCCAGTAGATATACTCCCGTTTTCCATTAGAATACTGCATATTTAATGGTAATAGACCAGAACCTGTTGGTAAGTATTTGGCAGGTGGTTTTCTTCTTCTTTTTGAACCCAATGGTTCTTCTTTTTTGGTAAAATATGGTTTGATTATATTGAAATATTTTGGAGTACTTGAAGTTTTAAGTAAATTATTTGTTGAATTTTTGTGTGCATTTGTTTGTTCTAATATATTTATATACTCAATTTTGTCTTCTTCTGTGAAATTCTCAGGTTTCTTCATAAATATCAATTCATAGAGACCTTCAGTTCCTTTGTATTCCTTATCGTCAATAATAATATCATTCTTGTCTATATGAACTTCCTTTCTACCCAATCTAAATATGCCATCCTTTTTATCATACTTTAATCCATATACATTATCTAATTCTTTATCTTTATTTATAATTTTCAAGAGATATACATGTCCTATATCACCAAATTTCAATTTTAAATCTTCCATTTCAAGTTTTCCTTGGGGGGTATTTAATGATTCTTGAGCCTGTGATGTAGGTGATATTATGGGAAAATCTTCATAAATATCTTCATCTTTAACATTAAAACTGGTACTTGGAGTTTCAACATCAAAATCCAAAATCTTCCTCACATCCGACCTTCTCTCCTTTGGAAGTAATACATTTTCTTTACCTATACTTTTTTTTATATTAGTTTCGTTTTTCTTTTCTTGTACTTTTGTATTTTCAACAAGCGTTTTAAGTGGATTTGTGATGGGTTTAAATGTTTCTTCCAATAAAATATTTTCATCCATTTTGCTATGTTTTAATGCATTTAATTTTTTCCTCAATACTTTACTAACATTAACTATTTCCTCAAGATTTTTGTTATTATTCATTTTTGTCATTGTAAATAGAACGGAGCTCAAGAAAATTATCCAATTCTTTACGATAACGTCCTTTCTCTTCACTGTCCTTGTCTATAACTGCGAATCCATATTTAGTTTCCCAACATCTTATACAAAATTCCTTAAACTTATTGAATGGCATATCCGTATTCACATGATCGTCATAAATATGCCGTAAATTCGTTTCGTCTTGCTTGAATATTATAATAAAATTAGCATTGTCCCTGATTAAATGTTTGGGTATTTTTGCATAAGATTGTGAAAGATAAAAACAATCAATATCACTATGTCTACCCATACTGAAAAAATTACGCATACAGTCTTGTTTATCACATATAATGTCGTCAAAAATAATGATGGAAAACATTTTAGCTTCAGTAGGTTTTATAACATCAACATTTTCACTGAACGAATGATACCCCATACCCTTAACTCTTGAAATACACTTTTGTAGAAAATTATACTTAGGTTGATTCGATGATTTAGAGTACAAATATATATTCTTGAATTTTAATCCATTTGGATGTGTGAGTAAACTAAGTAAAATATTTGTTTTACCACAATTACTTGGTCCAACGATAATACATCTTATGCTATTAGGTAGTAAGTCGCTATGTTTTTTTATAATTTTTCTACTTCCTTTATTATCAAAATTGTTTATTTGGAAACGATGTTTTTGCTTTATAAATTTCATGGTAACTACTGGTTTTCATATAAAAACACTCTCCTATATATAAATATTCAGTTAAGTAAAATGCACCAATGCTTATACATCGAAAAAAGTTTTACGGAAAAGGATTGGTGAATAAGGCAATTAACTCCCTACCTATAGAGTTACATATTCCAGGATATCAATTTTGTGGTCCAGGAACTAAATTGGAAAAAAGATTAAATAGGGGAGACAGGGGTATTAATCCATTAGATGTTGCATGTCGTGAACACGATATAGCTTATTCAGTTAGTAATAATTTGGATGATCGTCACAACGCTGATAAAATTTTACAAGAAAAAGCTTGGAACAGAGTTAAATCTAACGACGCAAAATTTAGTGAAAAAGTAGCTGCTTGGACAGTAACTAACGCCATGAAGGCAAAACAAAAACTTGGAATGGGAATGAATAAGAAAAAAAAAGCTCAGAAGAAACGGCGGGTACTGAAAACACCTCGAAAGCTTGGTGGCTTTTTACCACTGGCACTTCTTCCATTAATTGGAAAAGCATTACTTGCTGGCGCTGCAAGTGGTGCTGCTTCATATGGTGTCAACAAAGCCCTAGGTAAAGGTCTTTACTTAAAACCATATAAAACAGGTGGTGGCATGAAAAAGAACAAAAGAAAGAAAAAAAACTCCAAAAAATAAAATTACCAAAGAAGCCTTTGACAAATATTGATATAAAAAAATATGTGAACAAGTATAATATAAAAAATTTCCGCGGAGTTTACATGCGGAACAATTTACCCAAAAGTCCATTAAAAAACGAGTCTGCTGTAATAAATTTAGATTCTTATGATGGTTCTGGTACTCATTGGGTAGCTTATGTTAAAAAAAATAATATCGTAAATTATTTTGACAGTTTTGGAAATTTACCTCCGCCAAGAGAGTTAGTTAATTATTTTGGACCTAATATTAAAATAAATTATAATTACATTCGTTTTCAAAACTTCAATGCATACAATTGTGGTCATTTATGCTTAGAATATCTTATAAAATATCAAGCATGAATATTTATCATATCAGTTACAACATGGAATCAATATCATTCACACTTACAGGAAAAGAGTCCATAATTTCTGCAGACTATTTTCCACCAATTGAATTAGATAATAATTGTAAATATGTAATGGGTCTAATCAATTTCGACACATTTCATTCAATACCAAACATTGATGGAACTAATAATAAATTCTATTATAAAAAACAAGCAGATAAAGATTTTACACTGTTTCAAATACCAGTGGGGTCGTATGAAATTGAGGATATTGAACAGGTATTGAGAAAAGAATTGAATGATCCTAATTACATTTCCGAAGAAAAACTTGAAACAAATAATATTGAAAGAGAAGGGAAAAAAAAAGAAACATGATTTCATTTTTCTAAAACCAAATAATAATACGTTGAAATGTGAGCTCAGAAGTACTGTTACAATTGATTTCACAAAAGAAGATTCATTTGGTTCACTATTGGGATTTGAAAAACGAATATTAGAACGGAACACATTTCATGAAAGTGATTTACCTGTTAATATAATAAAAGTGAACGCAATTTTATTAGAATGTAATATAATATCAGGAGCTTATAAAAATGATTTACCTGCACATACTATACACCAATTCTTTCCTGAAGTTGCGCCAGGTCATAAAATTAATTTAGTACCTCCAAGTCCTATATATTTAGAAGTGAACACAAAATTGATAAGCAACATTACTATTCATATTGTTGACCAAGAAGGAAGATTTGTAAATTTCCAAGGTGAAACAATAACAGTTAGATTTCACTTGAAAAAAGCCTAAATTAAAAAATGGGAATTGATTATAAAAGAACAAAATCCAATTGTGGTAAAATTAGTTCGTCAAAAGTCATTAAGGAGTTAACAAGAAAAAATAAGAATTTCCTCAAATTACTTGGGTTTCATTTAAAAAACCAAAAAATAGAAGAGAAAAAACAGAATGAGTGATATATTGGATGTAACGTCAGGAATATCTTTTGATAATGCAATAAGTCGAATTGAAATGCACAGCCATCAACCGTTGGTTGCATCAGCATTTAACAATTGTGATGAGATTCGAATTCAAATTCAACAGCAAGACATATACACATTACCAAACCAAAGCTTCTTATATATTGAAGGTAAATTATCAACAGAAGAAAATGCTGTACCTCCTAATGATACAAAAATAACAAATAATGGTATTGCATTTCTATTTGATGAAATTAAATACTTGGTAAATAGTGTTGAGGTAGATAAAACAAAAAATGTTGGAATTACATCTACTTTAAAGGCATATGGCTCCTTAACTAATGTTGAAAGTAAAAATCTGGAAAATGCTGGATGGGGGCAAGACATTAACATTTTAGATGCTAATGGGAATTTTAATGTTTGTCTTCCTTTAAAAATGCTACTTGGGTTCTGTGAAGATAATACGAAAATTATGGTGAATGTTAGGCAAGAGCTAGCACTTATAAGAGCAAGAACCGATGCTAATGCTTATACATCTACAGCTAATTTGAAATTTCAATTGAATAAAATACATTGGAGAGTTCCTCATATTCATGTTAACGATGAGTATAGGTTAAAATTATTAAAAATAGTTAATTCAAATCGATTTATATCTTGTGCTTTCCGTTCTTGGGATTTATATGAATATCCTGCTCTTCAATTGTCAAAAAAACAAACATGGTCGATTAAATCCTCTACTCAAATGGAAAAACCCAGATTTGTTATTATTGGTTTCCAAACTAATCGTAAAAATCAAAAAGATAAAAACAGCAGTAACTTTGATATTTGTAACTTAACAAATATAAAACTATATTTAAACTCAGTTTGTTATCCATATGATAACCTAAATCTTGATTTTAAAAATAATCATTATGCCTTACTGTACGATATGTATGCGAAATTTCCTCAAGCTTATTATAATTACTACGAAACATATATTGGACCAGCTCTTAGTAAATCAGAATTCAAATCAATTGCTCCAATTATAATCATAAACTGTTCTAATCAAAATGATTCAATAAAAAATAGTGCTGTAGATGTTAGATTAGAATTTGAATCTAGCGAGAATTTTCCTGAAAACACAAGTGCATATTGTTTGATCATTCACGATAAAATTATAGAATATAACCCACTCACAAGTGCAATTAGAACATTAGTATAAAATAGTCATTGAAACAACTAGGAATGGAGTTAATTGTTGATATACAGGGATTTAATGCGGAAAATTATATAATGGTAGCAAAAGAAATTGCTATCATGACAAGAGATGGGAATAAGCTGTGTCATCTATTATTTGAGCCACCATTTTCCTGGAACCAACTGGAATCAAAATATAGAAGACAAGCTGTTTGGTTATATAAAAATTATCATGGATTTCGTTGGGATGATGGCTGCATACCATACACCAAACTTTCGGAAACAATTATACCTATATTGAATAGTGCAAAAGTAATATATGTTAAAGGTGATGTGAAAAAAGTATACCTTGAGTCATTCAATAATAAATACAATGTTATATCTTTAGAGGAATGTAGAGCTCTTAAGAATATTCTTTCACGAAGAACTTGTTTTAATCACTGCAATAACTGTGCAATAAGTAATGTATATAAAATTAAAGACTATTTAGATGATGAATTGTATAAATCAATAGATATATAATAAATATAATTTTTGAAAAAAAGAATATATTTTGTTTTTTTATTTTTAAACTTGTAAGGTTTATTAATTATTTATTTGTTTTTTTTTATCTTAAGTAATTGTATAAGGCAAGTACTAACTTGTTTTATGTTTTATTAATAAGTTATTGTTTTTAATTTTTTTTTTGAAACTTATTTTAATTCAAGTAATATAATATAAAAGATTGTATTTTTTTTTAATACATCATCAGTGTTTATTTTACTTTCGTAAAGATTGGAAGTAAAAAAAAATTTCTCATGATGAGTTTAAAAATATTAGCAAATTATTTATTACAAGTTTATAAGGACATGTGCGCATCGTCAAAAAGAAAAAGTGAATTGTATGAACAAATTATAAAAGAAAATTCAACCGATAGCGAAATACTTAAAATAATTGGTGACTTAGCTTGTGATGCATATATTTGTAAAAAATTGAGTGATAACTCATTTATTGATATATTAAATTTATTTAGTGGTAATGATTTATTAAATATTTGGGGAAAACTTCCAGTTTCTTACAAAATAGACCCTAATGTAATAAAGAGGCTACCATGTGTGGAACATTGGAATTTACCTAATCAACACATACAAATGGATGGACCACCACCATGTATTGGAAATTGTGAAACCTGTGCTTTTTAATTCATTTAATTTGTTCTGGAAAAGTTAAAGTAAAAAATGTTAATCTTAAAAAAATATTTAATTGTGCAAATAGTGTTATTATATATAAATAAGCATTTTTTTTGTTATATATAACCATTCTTATTCAAGAAGTATGCTAATAAACATATAAGCTAAAAACATGTTGTTTTTTTATCTGATTTTATTGTTGAGTATTAGTGTTTATTCTAGTGTTAACCACTTTCAATTAGTTGTGAATTATTTAAATCATTATGGTTACTTAAATTTAACAACTACTGAATTATTCAAACTAGATAAAAATAGCACGATATTCATAGAAGGATTGAAAACATTCCAACAAAGATATAATTTACAAAATACTAGTGAAATTAATAAAGAAGTGATTAATTTTGTACAAAAATATAGATGTGGTGTTGAAGATGTTTATTTCCGAACTCATCCAATAAAATGGGGTAATAATACAATTTATTGGAATTTTTATGGTAATATTCAAGAACAGAACCTTGTGCTGGATTCAATCAAAATTGCATTTGAAGTCTGGGCTAATCACACAAATCTTCATTTTATAGAAGTTATTGATCCTCATGATGCTACTATTTTAATATCATTTGGAACATCACCCCATCACTATAGCTATTTCACTCACAATTTTTGTAATAGTATATTCGATGGACCAGGCAACATGTTGGGACACGCAGAATACCCCAATACAAATATGCAATCAGAAGTTCATTTAGATTCAACAGAAAATTGGTCTTACGAGCTAGTAGAACCACCAAATGGTGAGATTAGCCTTTTTGATGTACTTGTACACGAAATTGGACACTCCCTTGGAATTGAACATTCAAACATCCCAGATAGTATTATGTTTCCAGCATACAATAATAATGTGTTTAAAAATGGTAATGGTAAACCTTATGGTTTATCTGTGGATGACATAAATGCTATTCAATCTTTGTATGGAAAAAGAAACCAGAATACCATTCCAACAACAACAACAACAAAATATTACGCTAAGCCTAATAATGTTATAACCGAAGCAACTATTATTCCAAATTTTCAACCCAATTTATGTAAACTAACAAATGTTAATAAGTTTCTAGTACTTAATAAGAAACTATATATATTTTATAATGAATGGGTTTGGATTAAAAATCTTAACGAAAAAAATTTTAATGAAACACCATATTTATTGACAGATTGGTTGAACTTCATACCTAAATTCTTCAAAAAGTTGAATGCTATTTATCAAAGACCAAATGGAAACGTTGTAATAATAATAGATGACGTGACATATAATATAAAATTTCCATCTCTTCAATTGGAAAGTACTCAAACTCCCTATATTAGTCGCATTACTAATATTAATGGAGCTGTTTCAACAAACAACGGACAGACTTATATATTTTATCAAAATAATTTGTATATAAAAATAAATGAATGTGAATTTAATACTGAAGAATATGGAACATTAGATTCAATTTTTCCTGGAGTTCCAAATAATATTGAATCAGTTTTTAAGTATACAAATGGACGTATATATTTTTTCATAAACAATTACTACTATGAATTCAATGAATTTACAAAATCACTTGAAAAAGCCGAGAAATTTGAGTTTTCTCTTTTTAATATCAGTTGTCCAAATATTAGTTTATATGAACAATTGAAAATATTGTTATCAAAACTAATAAATAATGTTTAAATTAAGTTCATTATACTTTTATTAATGTTACTTCTTAGCTTTTATTTGAAATCTGTAAGTTTTGTAAAATAAAAATTAGAAATATAAATAATTAACAAAATTTTCTATAAGACTGTTTATTTTATTCTTTTTCCTTATCAAATAAATACACTCAATTAAATTAACATTATAAACAACTATTATTGTTAATAAGAAGAATTACAAAAATAATATAGTTTAATCATTTAATTTATCTCTAATACTTCATTAATATTTTCCCCATTAAAATACTGGACAGTATCATTAACTACATCTGGATAGGTTAATAATATTTGCTTTATTGCTAAATTATGAATATTATTCAAATTATTAACTATATTATAAATATTAGAGAAAATTTCTCCTTCACATGTTAATGACTGTCTTACAATATTAGAATAGTAGTTGAAAAAGTTTAAAGATTCCAAGTACTTAATTGTAGAATTCAAAAAATCTGAAATTAAAAATAAATTGTTAAGACTTGTATTGCTCAGATAGATTTGTTTATTCTGTGACTCAATGATAATAATTTTTTTATTCTCTATAATATCAAATAAAATTTTATTATTCAAAAATGAATACGATTCTATTGTCGAATTACCATTCATATAATCCATAATTATATTATAAGTCATAAGGAGCTCATACCACTCACATACTTTGAAATCTATAAACTTTCCAATTCTTTTGTTATTCAATCTAACAATTATTTCAAAATTTTGTGCTGGATTAATACCAACACATACACAAACATTCTTATCTAAAAACTGTCTATGTTCTATAATTAATTCATTATTATTATTACTAATCACAGGGAATGGTGGTGGTAAATTATTAAACATTGGATCCAGTGTTACTTCTTTCACAAGCTCAGCAGTTTCTTGGTCAACATTTCTACTTGATTCCGCTGTAATTCCATTTTCAAGTTTACCAGTTTCTTGTTCAACATTTATAACATTTTTACTTAGATTAATTCTTCTTTTTATCATTGATTTTCCATCTTGGGAAATCTGTTTACAAGAAGCTTTCTTATTAGCTGGATATTTTTTACCGTTATTGTTCGTTTTCACTTGCTATAAGTAATTCAACAATTAAAAAAATATTACAAAATGAAATACAAAAAATCTTACCATTTTCTCTTCTTTATTTTTTTTTTTTTTTTACACACATATGAATATAAATCTTTTCACTTGAAAAAATGTGTATCAACACTGAATAAAACAATAAAATTCCTGTCTTTTTATATATTTTTCTTATCATTCTATACAAATCCTGCGCAGTAAAACGTTCACATATAAAAATTATTATTAAAAAAAGTATCCAATAACTTTTAAAAGTGATGTTCTTATTAAATATCATTTTTTTTCTTTGAAGTAATTATTTCTGTAATCATTTAATTTATACTCCAACATTGGTGTTAAAATAATGGAATATTGTTTAATTTTATATTGAAAACGGAAACGATCTCTTGCATATTGCTCCCATATTCCTTGACGACTTAATTTGTATGCATATTTCCACGCTATCATGTGATGTACTATTACTTTATCATTGAACGTTACAGATTTCATATCAAATTGAAAAATGTATAACAAAAAGCTTGTGGCTATTGAAAATAGAAAGCATAAAATTCTAACAGCTATTTTATAATACTAAATAATACGACTTTATCACTATGTAAGTCCAAATTTCCGTTCTACTGATAAGTCTTCCGTTCAATTTTGATTTACAATAACCTTGAAGCTAGTCACAAAAGATAAATCTTTCTGCAGAGCATGTAACAACGAATGTAAGCTTATCAATTTTATTGTTATCAAACGTACACATCCTGCATTTATATATATATATATATATATACAATTATATCTCTGTTATAATATTTTTTATTCGTTGATCTAAGTACTCATGTACTCGCAAAACTTATAATCAAAATTCATATGCAAACGATACTTATTAGTGTGTAATGACACAAAAAAATTCTTTAACACACCACAAAAATCTTCCAGATGTCCCTCCATTTTTTTCTTGCAACCTTTAGCTACTCATTCACAGATGGCAGCATCAGCGCGCTTCTTTTCATTTTATTTTTTTCTTGCAACCTTTAGCTACTCATTCACAGATGGCAGCATCAGCGCGCTTTTTTTCATCTTATTTTTTTCTTGCAACCTTCAGCTACTCATTCACAAATGGCAGCATCAGCGCGCTTCTTTTCATTTTCAATCATTTCTTCAGACGTTGATCAAGAAATTTCTCAAGACGTTCTTATCATTTCTTAAGACGTTCTTATCATTTCTCAAGACGTTGGCCAAGAAAACTCAAGACGTTCTTATCATTTCTTAAGACGTTCTTATCATTTCTTAAGACGCTGTCCAAGAAAAACTCAAGACGTTCTTATCAGTTCTTAAGACGTTCTTATCATTTCTTAAGACGTTAGCCAAGAAAACTCAAGACGTTCTTATCAGTTCTTAAGACGTTCTTATCACTGTTGACCTTGAGATTGAGCCAGGAACCGCTTCTTATACCTACTATAATACGAATGGATCTGTCCTCAAATGCACTAAATTTTGCGTTTCTAGCAAATTATCAGCGTTTTTTCTGAGTTTCGTTGAGAAATTTTCACAGTCAAAAAGTTCATATTCCTAAGCAGGAACTCATAATATGTATGAATCCATCAACAAAAACCTCATATCTCGTGTTTTCAGAGCGCTATCTGCAGTAATATGAAGTTTGAAATAAGTCAAAATTACGACATTTTCAGCAGTTCCAAAGTATCGCAAATCACATAAATCTATTCAATACAACATAATACGCAAGAATATGTCCTCAAATGCACAAAATTTTGCGTTTCCAGCGAGTTATCAGCGTTTTCTCTGAGTTTCGTTGAGAAATTTTTGATTCTGTAAATCTGCTCAGAAGCAAGATTTTGCTTCAGAAATGCGTTATATGGCAGAATCTAGCACCAAATACATCATATTTCGTGTTTTTAGAGTGCTATTCGCAGTTTTACAAACTTTGGAATAAGTCGAAATCACGCTTTTCCGGGCAGCTTTTCACAATCAAAAAGTTCATATTCCTATTCAGGAACTCATAATATGTATGAATCCATCAACAAAAACATCATATCTCGTGTTTTCAGAGCGCTATCTGAAGTTATATGAAGTTTGAAATAAGTCAAAATAACCACATTCTCAGCGGTTTCAAAGTATCGCAAATCACATAAATCTATCCAATACAACATAATACGCATGAATCTGTCCTCAAATGCACTAAATTTTGCGTTTCTAGCAGATTATCAGCGTTTTTCCTGAGTTTCGTTGAGAAATTTTCACAGTCAAAAAGTTCATATTCCTATGCAGAAACTCATAATATGTATGAATCCATCAACAAAAACCTCATATCTCGTGTTTTCAGAGCGCTATCTGCAGTTATATGAAGTTTGAAATAAGTCAAAATCACCACATTCTCAGCAGTTCCAAAGTATCGCAAATCACATAAATCTATCCAATACAACATAATACGCACAAATCTGTCCTCAAATGCACAAAATTTTGCGTTTCCAGCGAGTTATCAGCGTTTTTTTCTGTTTCGTTGAGAAATTTCTGATTCTGTAAATCTGCTCAGAAGCAAGATTTTGCTTCAGAAATGCGTTATATGGCAGAATCTAGCATGAAATACATCATATTTCGTGTTTTTAGAGTGCTATTCGCGGTTTTACAAACTTTGGAATAAGTCGAAATCACGCTTTTCCGGGCAGATTTTCACAATCAAAAAGTTCATATTCCTATTCAGGAACTCATAATATGTATGAATCCATCAACAAAAACATCATATCTCGTGTTTTCAGAGCGCTATCTGCAGTTATATGAAGTTTGAAATGAGTCAAAATTACCACATTCTCAGCGGTTTCAAAATATCGCAAATCACATGAATCTATTCAATACAACATAATACGCATGAAACTGTCCTCAAATGCACAAAATTCTGCGTTTCCAGCGAGTTATCAGCGTTTTTTCTGAGTTTCGTTGAGAAATTTTTGATTCTGTAAATCTGCTCAGAAGCAAGATTTTGCTCCAGAAATGCGTTATATGGCAGAATCTAGCACCAAATACATCATATTTCGTGTTTTTAGAGTGCTATTCGCAGTTATACAAACTTTGGAATAAGTCGAAATCACGCTTTTCCGGGCAGCTTTTCACGATCAAAAAGTTCATATTTCTATTCAGGAACTCATAATATGTATGAATCCATCAACAAAAACATCATATCTCGTGTTTTCAGAGCGCTATCTGAAGTTATATGAAGTTTGAAATAAGTCAAAATTACCACATTCTCAGCGGTTTCAAAGTATCGCAAATCACATAAATCTATCCAATACAACATAATACGCATGAATCTGTCCTCAAATGCACTAAATTTTGCGTTTCCAGCGAATTATCAGCGTTTTTTCTGAGTTTCGTTGAGAAATTTTTGATTCTGTAAATCTGCTCAGAAGCAAGATTTTGCTTCAGAAATGCGTCATATGGCAGAATCTAGAATCAAATACATCATATTTCGTGTATTTAGAGTGCTATTCGCAGTTTTACAAACTTTGGAATAAGTCAAAATCACGCTTTTCGGGCAGATTTTCTCAATCAAAAAGTTCATATTCCTATTCAGGAACTCATAATATGTATGAATCCATCAACAAAAACATCATATCTGGTGTTTTCAGAGCGCTATCTGCAGTTAAATGAAGTTTGAAATAAGTCAAAATTACCACATTCTCAGCGGTTTCAAAGTATCGCAAATCACATAAATCTATCCAATACAACATAATACGCATGAACCGTCCCCAAATGCACAAAATTTTGCGTTTCCAGCGAGTTATCAGCGTTTTTTCTGAGTTTTGTTGAGAAATTTTTGATTCTGTAAATCTGCTCAGAAGCAAGATTTTGCTTCAGAAATGCGATATATGGCAGAATCTAGCACCAAATACATCATATTTCGTGTTTTTAGAGTGCTATTCGCAGTTTTACAAACTTTGGAATAACTCGAAATCACGCTTTTCCGGGCAGATTTTCACAATCAAAAAGTTCATATTCCTATTCAGGAACTCATAATATGTATGAATCCATCAACAAAAACATCATATCTCGTGTTTTCAGAGCGCTATCTGCAGTTATATGAAGTTTGAAATAAGTCAAAATTACCACATTCTCAGCAGTTTCAAAGTATCGCAAATCACATAAATCTATCCAATACAACATAATACGCATGAATCTGTCCTCAAATGCACAAAATTTTGCGTTTCCAGCGAGTTATCAGCGTTTTTTCTGAGTTTCGTTGAGAAATTTTTGATTCTGTAAATCTGCTCAGAAGCAAGATTTTGCTTCAGAAATGCGTTATATGACCGAATCTAGCACCAAATACATCATATTTCGTGTTTATAGAGTGCTATTCGCGGTTTTACAAACTTTGGAATAAGTCGAAATCACGCTTTTCCGGGCAGATTTTCACAATCAAAAAGTTCATATTCCTATTTAGGAACTCATAATATGTATGAATCCATCAACAAAAACATCATATCTCGTGTTTTCAGAGCGCTATCTGAAGTTATATGAAGTTTGAAATAAGTCAAAATTAACACATTCTCAGCGGTTTCAAAGTATCGCAAATCACATAAATCTATCCAATACAACATAATACGCATGAATCTGTCCTCAAGTGCACAACATTTTGCGTTTCCAGCGAGTTATCAGCGTTTTTTGTGAGTTTCGTTGAGAAATTTTTGATTCTGTAAATCTGCTCAGAAGCAAGATTTTGCTTCAGAAATGCGTTATATGGCAGAATCTAGCATCAAATACATCATATTTCGTGTTTTCAGAGTGCTATTCGCAGTTTTACAAACTTTGGAATAAGTCGAAATCACGCTTTTCCGGGCAGATTTTTACAATCAAAAAGTTCATATTCCTATTCAGGAACTCATAATATGTATGAATCCATCAACAAAAACATCATATCACGTGTTTTCAGAGCGCTATCAGCAGTTATATGAAGTTTGAAATAAAGCAAAATTACCACATTCTCAGCGCTTTCAAAGTATCGCAAATCACATAAATCTATCCAATACAACATAAAACGCATGAATCCGTCGTCAAATGCACAGAATTTTGCGTTTCCAGCGAGTTATCAGCGTTTTTTCTGAGTTTCGTTGAGAAATTTTTGATTCTGTAAATCTGCTCAGAAGCAAGATTTTCATCAGAAATGCGTTATATGGCAGAATCTAGCACCAAATACATCATATTTTGTGTTTTTAGAGTGCTATTCGCAGTTTTATAAACTTTGGAATAAGTCGGAATCACGTTTTTCCGGGCAGATTTTCACAATCAAAAATTTCATATTCCTATTCAGGAACTCATAATATGTATGAATCCATCAACAAAAACATCATATCTCGTGTTTTCAGAGCGCTATCTGCAGTTATATGAAGTTTGATATAAGTCAAAATTACCACATTCTCAGCGATTTCAAAGTATCGCAAATCACATAAATCTGTCCAATACAACATATTACGCATGAATCTGTCCTCAAATGCACAAAATTTTGCGTTTCCAGCGAGTTATCAGCGTTTTTTCTGAGTTTCGTTGAGAGATTTTTGATTCTGTAAATCTGCTCAGAAGCAAGATTTTGCTTCAGAAATGCGTTATATGGCAGAATCCAGCACCAAATACATCATATTTCGTGTTTTTAGAGTGCTATTCGCAGTTTTACAAACTGTGGAATAAATCGAAATCACGCTTTTCCGGGCAGATTTTCACAATCAAAAAGTTCATATTCCTATTCAGGAACTCATAATATGTATGAATCCATCAACAAAAACCTCATATCTCGTGTTTTCAGAGCGCTATCTGCAGTTATATGAAGTTTGAAATAAGTCAAAATTACCACATTCTCAGCGGTTTCAAAGTATCGCAAATCACATAAATCTATCCAATACAACATAATACGCATGAATCCGTCCTCGAATGCACAAAATTTTGCGTTTCCAGCGAGTTATCAGCGTTTTTTCTGAGTTTCGTTGAGAAATTTTTGATTCTGTAAATCTGCTCAGAAGCAAGATTTTGCTTCAGAAATGCGTTATATGGCAGAATCCAGCACCAAATACATCATATTTCGTGTATTTAGAGTGCTATTCACAGTTTACAAACTTTGGAATAAGTCGAAATCACGCTTTTCCGGGCAGATTTTCACAATCAAGAAGTTCATATTCCTATTCAGAAACTCATAATATGTATGAATCCATCAACAAAAACCTCATATCTCGTGTTTTCAGAGCGCTATCTGCAGTTATATGAAGTTTGAGATAAGTCAAAATTACCACATTCTCAGCAGTTTAAAAGTATTGCAAATCACATAAATCTATCCAATACAACATAATACGCATGAATCTGTCCTCAAATGCACAAAATTTTGCGTTTCCAGCGAGTTATCAGCGTTTTTTCTGAGTTTCGTTGAGAAATTTTTGATTCTGTAAATCTGCTCAAAAGCAAGATTTTGCTTCAGAAATGCGTTATATGGCAGAATCCAGCTACAAATACATCATATTTCGTGTTTTTAAAATGCTATTCCCAGTTTTACAAACTTTGGAATAAGTCGAAATCACGCTTTTCCGGGCAGATTTTCACAATCAAAAAGTTCATATTCCTATTCAGGAACTCATAATATGTATGAATCCATCAACAAAAACCTCATATCTCGTGTTTTCAGAGCGCTATCTGCAGTTATATGAAGTTTGAAATAAGTCAAAATTACCACATTCTCAGCGGTTTCAAAGTATCGCAAATCACATAAATCTATCCAATACAACATAATACGCATGAATCGGTCCTCGAATGCACAAAATTTTGCGTTTCCAGCGAGTTATCAGCGTTTTTTCTGAGTTTCGTTGAGAAATTTTTGATTCTGTAAATCTGCTCAGAAGCAAGATTTTGCTTCAGAAATGCGTTATATGGCAGAATCCAGCACCAAATACATCATATTTCGTGTATTTAGAGTGCTATTCACAGTTTACAAACTTTGGAATAAGTCGAAATCACGCTTTTCCGGGCAGATTTTCACAATCAAGAAGTTCATATTCCTATTCAGAAACTCATAATATGTATGAATCCATCAACAAAAACCTCATATCTCGTGTTTTCAGAGCGCTATCTGCAGTTATATGAAGTTTGAAATAAGTCAAAATTACCACATTCTCAGCAGTTTCAAAGTATCGCAAATCACATAAATCTATCCAATACAAAATAATACGCATGAATCTGTCCTCAAATGCACAATATTCTGCGTTTCCAGCGAGTTATCAGCGTTATTTCTGAGTTTCGTTGAGAAATTTTTGATTCTGTAAATCTGCTCAGAAGCAAGATTTTGCTTCAGAAATGCGTTATATGGCAGAATCTAGCACCAAATACATCATATTTCGTGTTTTTAGAGTGCTATTCGCAGTTTTACAAACTTTCGAATAAGTCGAAATCACGCTTTTCCGGGCAGATTTTCACAATCAAAAAGTTCATATTCCTATTCAGGAACTCATAATATGTATGGATCCATCAACAAAAACATCATATCTCGTGTTTTCAGAGCGCTATCTGCAGTTATATGAAGTTTGAGATAAGTCAAAATTACCACATTCTCAGCAGTTTCAAAGTATCGCAAATCACATAAATCTATCCAATACAACATAATACGCATGAATCTGTCCTCAAATTCACAAAATTTTGCGTTTCCAGCGAGTTATCAGCGTTTTTTCTGAGTTTCGTTGAGAAATTTTTGATTCTGTAAATCTGCTCAAAAGCAAGATTTTGCTTCAGAAATGCGTTATATGGCAGAATCCAGCTACAAATACATCATATTTCGTGTTTTCAAAGTGCTATTTGCAGTTTTACAAACTGTGGAATAAGTCGAAATCACGCTTTTCCGGGCAGATTTTCACAATCAAAAAGTTAATATTCCTATTCAGGAACTCATAATATGTATAAATCCGTCAACAAAAACCTCATATGTCGTGTTTTCAGAGCGCTATCTGCAGTTATATGGAGTTTGAAATAAGTCAAAATTACCACATTCTCAGCAGTTTCAAAGTATCGCAAATCACATAAATCTATCCAATACAACATAATACGCATGAATCTGTCCTCAAATGCACAGAATTTTGCGTTTCCAGCGAGTAATCAGCGTTTTTTCTGAGTTTCGTTGAGAAATTTTTGATTCTGTAAATCTGCTCAGAAGCAAGATTTTGCTTCAGAAATGCGTTATATAGCAGAATCTAGCACCAAATACATCATATTTCGTATTTTTAGAGTGCTATTCGCAGTTTCACAAACTTTGGAATAAGTCAAAATCACGCTTTTCCGGGCAGATTTTCACAATCAAAAAGTTCATATTCCTATTCAGGAACTCATGATATGTATGAATCCATCAACAGAAACATCATATCTCGTGTTTTTAGAGCGCTATCTGAAGTTATATGAAGTTTGAAATAAGTCAAAATTACCACATTCTCAGCGGTTTCATAGTATCGCAAATCACATAAATCTATCCAATACAACATAATACGCATGAATCTGTCCTAAAATGCACAAAATTTTGCGTTTCCAGCGAGTTATCAGCTTTTTTTCTGAGTTTCGTTGAGAAATTTTTGATTCTGTAAATCTGCTCAGAAGCAAGATTTTGCTTCAGAAATGCGTTATATGGCAGAATCTAGCACCAAATACATCATATTTCGTGTTTTTAGAGTGCTATTAGCAGTTTTACAAACTTTGGAATAAGTCGAAATCACGCTTTTCCGGGCAGATTTTCACAATCAAAAAGTTCATATTCCTATTCAGGAACTCATAATATGTATGAATCCATCAACAAAAACAACATATCTCGTGTTTTCAGAGCGCTATCTGAAGTTATATGAAGTTTGAAATAAGTCAAAATTACCACATTCTCAGCGGTTTTAAAGTATCGCAAATCACATAAATCTATCCAATACAACATAATACGCATGAATCTGTCCTCAAATGCACAAAATTTCGCGTTTCCAGCGAGTTATCAGCGTTTTTTCTGAGTTTCGTTGAGAAATTTTTGATTCTGTAAATCTGCTCAGAAGCAAGATTTTGCTTCAGAAATGCGTTATATGGCAGAATCTAGCACCAAATACATCATATTTCGTGTTTTTAGAGTGCTATTCGCAGTTTTACAAACTTTGGAATAAGTCGAAATCACGGTTTTCCGGGCAGATTTTAACAATCAAAAAGTTCATATTCCTATTCAGGAACTCATAATATGTATAAATCCATCAACAAAAACATCATGTTCCGAATTTTCAGAGCGCTATCTGCAGTTATATGAAGTTTGAAATAAGTCAAAATTACCACATTCTTAGCGGTTTCAAAGTATCGCAAATCACATAAATCTATCCAATGCAACATAATACGCATGAATCCGTCCTCAAATGCACAAAATTTTGCGTTTCCAGCGAGTTATCAGCGTTTTTTCTGAGTTTCGTTGAGAAATTTTTGATTCTGTAAATCTGCTCAGAAGCAAGATTTTGCTTCAGAAATGCGTTATATGGCAGAATCTAGCACCAAATACATCATATTTCGTGTTTTTAGAGTGCTTTTCGCAGTTTTACAAACTTTGGAATAAGTCGAGATCACGCTTTTCCGGGCAGATTTTCACAATCAAAAAGTTCATATTTCTATTCAGGAACTCATAATATATATGAATCGCTCAACAAAAACATCATATCTCGTGTTTTCAGAGCGCTATCTGAAGTTATATGAAGTTTGAAATAAGTCAAAATTACCACATTCTCAGCGATTTCAAAGTATCGCAAATCACATAAATCTATCCAATACAACATAATACGCATGAATCTGTCCTCAAATGCATGAAAATTTGCGTTTCCAGCGAGTTATCAGCGTTTTTTCTGAGTTTCGTTGAGAAATTTTTGATTCTGTAAATCTGCTCAGAACCAAGATTTTGCTTCAGAAATGCGTTATATGACAGAATCCAGCACCAAATACATCATATTTTATGTTTTTAGAGTGCTATTCGCAGTTTTACAAACTTTGGAATAAGTCGAAATCACGCTTTTCCGGGCAGGTTTTCACAATCAAAAAGTTCATATTCCTATTCTGGAACTCATAATATGTATGAATCCCTCAACAAAAACATCATATCTCGTGTTTTCAGAGCGCTATCTGCAGTTATATGAAGTTTGAAATAAGTCAAAATTACCACATTCTCAGCGGTTTCAAAGTATCGCAAATCACATGAATCTATCCAATACAACATAATACGCATGAATCCGTCCCCAAATGCACAAAATTTTGCGTTTCCAGCGAGTTATCAGCGTTTTTTCTGAGTTTCGTTGAGAAATTTTTGATTCTGTAAATCTGCTCAGAAGCAAGATTTTGCTTCAGAAATGCGTTATATGACAGAATCTAGCACCAAATACATCATATTTTGAGTTTTCAGAGTGCTATTCGCAGTTTTACAAACTTTGAAATAAGTCGAAATCACGCTTCTCCAGGCAGATTTTCACAATCAAAAAGTTCATATTTTTATGCAGGAACTCATAATATGTATGAATCCATCAACAAAAACCTCATATCTCGTGTTTTCAGAGCGCTATCTGCAGTTATATGAAGTTTGAAATAAGTCAAAATTACCACATTCTCAGCAGTTTCAAAGTATCGCAAATCACATGAATCTATCCAATACAACATAATACGCATAAATCTGTCCTCGAATGCACAAAATTTTGCGTTTCCAGCGAGTTATCAGCGTTTTTTCTGAGTTTCGTTGAGAAATTTTTTATTCTGTAAATCTGCTCAGAAGCAAGATTCTGCTACAGAAATGCGTTATATGGCAGAGTCTAGCACCAAATACATCATATTTCGTGTTTTTAGAGTGCTATTCGCAGTTTTACAAACTTTGGAATAAGTCAAAATCACGCTTTTCCAGGCAGATTTTCACAATCACAAAGTTCATATTCCTATTCAGGATCTCATATTATGTATGAATCCATCAACAAAAACATCATATCTTGTGTTTTCAGAGCGCTATCAGCAGTTATATGAAGTTTGAAATAAGTCAAAATTACCACATTCTCAGCGGTTTCAAAGTATCGAAAATCACATAAATCTATCCAATACAACATAATACGCATGAATCCGTCCTCAAATGCACAAAATTTTGCGTTTCCAGAGAGTTATCAGCGTTTTTTCTGAGTTTCGTTAAGAAATTTTTGATTTTGTAAATCTGCTCAGAAGAAAGATTTTGCTTCAGAAATGCGTTATATGGCAGAATCTAGCATCAAATACATCATATTTCGTGTTTTTAGAGTGCTATTCGCAGTTTTACAAACTTTGGAATAAGTCGAAATCACGCTTTTCCGGGCGGATTTTCACAATCAAAAAGTTAATATTCCTATTCAGGAACTCATAATATGTATGAATCCATCAACAAAAACATCATATCTCGTGTTTTCAGAGCGCTATCTGCAGTTATATGAAGTTCGAAATAAGTCAAAATTACCACATTCTCAGCGGTTTCAAAGTATCGCAAATCACATAAATCTATCCAATACAACATAATACGCATGAATCCGTCCTCAAATGCACAAAATTTTGCGTTTCCAGCGAGTTATCAGCGTTTTTTCTGAGTTTCGTTGAGAAATTTTTGATTCTGTAAATCTGCTCAGAAGCAAGATTTTGCTTCAGAAATGCGTTATATAGCAGAATCTAGCACCAAATACATCATATTTCGTGTTTTTAGAGTGCTATTCGCAGTTTTACAAACTTTGGAATAAGTCGAGATCACGCTTTTCCGGGCAGATTTTCACAATCAGAAAGTTCATATTCCTATTCAGGAACTCATAAGATGTATGAATCCATCAACAATAACATCATATCTCGTGTTTTCAGAGCGCTATCTGAAGTTATATGAAGTTTGAAATAAGTCAAAATTACCACATTCTCAGCGGTTTCAAAGTATCGCAAATCACATAAATCTATCCAATACAACATAATACGCATGAATCTGTCCTCAAATGCACAAAATTTTGCGTTTCCAGCGAGTTATCAGCGTTTTTTTCTGAGTTTCGATGAGAAATTTTTGATTCTGTAAATCTGCTTAGAAGCAAGATTTTGCTTCAGAAATGCGTTATATGGCAGAATCTAGCATCAAATAAATCATATTTCGTGTTTTTAGAGTGCTATTCGCAGTTTTACAAACTTTTTAATAAGTCGAAATCACGCTTTTCAGGGCAGATTTTCACAATCAAAAAGTTCATATTTCTATTCAGGAACTCATAATATGTATGAATCCATCAACAAAAACATCATATCTCGTGTTTTCAGAGCGCTATCTGCAGTTATATGAAGTTTGAAATAAGTCAAAATTGCCACATTCTCAGCCGTTCCAAAGTATCGCAAATCACATAAATCTATCCAATACAACATAATACGCATGACCCGTCCTCAAATGCACAAAATTTTGCGTTTCCAGCAAGTTATCAGCGTTTTTTCTGAGTTTCGTTGAGAAATTTTTGATTCTGTAAATCTGCTCAGAAGCAAGATTTTGCTTCAGAAATGCGTTATATGGCAGAATCTAGCACCAAATACATCATATTTCGTGTTTTCAGAGTGCTATTCGCGGTTTTACAAACTTTGGATTAAGTCGAAATCACGCTTTTCCGGGCAGCTTTTCACAATCAAAAAGTTCATATTCCTATTCAGGAACTCATAATATGTATGAATCCATCAACAAAAACATCATATTTCGTGTTTTCAGAGCGCTATCTGAAGTTATATGAAGTTTGAAATAAGTCAAAATTACCACATTCTTAGCGGTTTCAAAGTATCGCAAATCACATAAATCTATCCAATGCAACATAATACGCATGAATCCGTCCTCAAATGCACAAAATTTTGCGTTTCCAGCGAGTTATCAGCGTTTTTTCTGAGTTTCGTTGAGAAATTTTTGATTCTGTAAATCTGCTCAGAAGCAAGATTTTGCTTCAGAAATGCGTTATATGGCAGAATCTAGCACCAAATACATCATATTTCGTGTTTTTAGAGTGCTATTCGCAGTTTTACAAACTTTGGAATAAGTCGAAATCACGCTTTTCCGGGCAGATTTTCACAATCAAAAAGTTTATATTCCTATTCAGGAACTCATAATATGTATGAATCCATCAACAAAAACATCATATCTCGTGTTTTCAGAGCGCTATCTGCAGTTATATGAAGTTTGAAATAAGTCAAAATTGCCACATTCTCAGCGGTTTCAAAGTATCGCAAATCACATAAATCTATCCAATACAACATAATACGCATGAATCCGTCCTCAAATGCACAAAATTTTTCAGAAACTCATAATATGTATGAATCCATCAACAAAAACCTCATATCTCAGAGCGCTATCTGCAGTTATATGAAGTTTGAAATAAGTCAAAATTACCACATTCTCAGCAGTTTTAAAGTATCGCAAATCACATAAATCTATCCAATACAGAATAATACGCATGAATCTGTCCTCAAATGCACAAAATTTTGCGTTTCCAGCGAGTTATCAGCGTTTTTTCTGAGTTTCGTTGAGAAATTTTTGATTCTGTAAATCTGCTCAGAAGCAAGATTTTGCTTCAGAAATGCGTTATATGGCAGAATCTAGCACCAAATACATCATATTTCGTGTTTTTAGAGTGCTATTCGCAGTTTTACAAACTTTGGAATGAGTCGAGATCACGCTTTTCCGGGCAGATATTCACAATCAAAAAGTTTATATTCCTATTCAGGAACTCATAATATGTATGAATATCAACAAAAACATCATATCTCGTGTTTTCAGAGCGCTATCTGAAGTTATATGAAGTTTGAAATAAGTCAAAATTACCACATTCTCAGCGGTTTCAAAGTATCGCAAATCACATAAATCTATCCAATACAACATAATACGCATGAATCTGTCCTCAAATGCACAAAATTTTGCGTTTCCAGCGAGTTATCAGCGTTTTTTCTGAGTTTCGTTGAGAAATTTTTGATTCTGTAAATCTGCTTAGAAGCAAGATTTTGCTTCAGAAATGCGTTTATATGGCAGAATCTAGCATCAAATACATCATATTCCGTGTTTTTAGAGTGCTATTCGCAGTTTTACAAACTTTGGAATAAGTCGAAATCCCGCTTTTCCGGGCAGATTTTCACAATCAAAAAGTTCATATTTCTATTCAGGAACTCATAATATGTATGAATCCATCAACAAAAACATCATATCTCGTGTTTTCAGAGCGCTATCTGCAGTTATATGAAGTTTGAAATAAGTCAAAATTGCCACATTCTCAGCGGTTCCTAAGTATCGCAAATCACATAAATCTATCCAATACAACATAATACGCATGAATCCGTCCTCAAATGCACAAAATTTTGCGTTTCCAGCAAGTTATCAGCGTTTTTTCTGAGTTTTGTTGAGAAATTTTTGATTCTATAAATCTGCTCAGAAGCAAGATTTTGCTTCAGAAATGCGTTATATGGCAGAATCTAGCACCAAATACATCATATTTCGTGTTTTCAGAGTGCTATTCGCGGTTTTACAAACTTTGGAATAAGTCGAAATCACGCTTTTCCGGGCAGCTTTTCACAATCAAAAAGTTCATATTCCTATTCAGGAACTCATAATATGTATGAATCCATCAACATAAACATCATATTTCGTGTTTTCAGAGCGCTATCTGAAGTTATATGAAGTTTGAAATAAGTCAAAATTACCACATTCTCAGCGGTTTCAAAGTATCGCAAATCACATAAATCTATCCAATACAACATAATACGCATGAATCTGTCCTCAAGTGCACAAAATTTTGCGTTTCCAGCGAGTTATCAGCGTTTTCTCTGAGTTTCGTTGAGAAATTTTTTGATTCTGTAAATCTGCTCAGAAGCAAGATTATGCTTCAGAAATGCGTTATATGGCAGAATCTAGCATCAAATACATCATATTTCGTGTTTTCAGAGTGCTATTCGCAGTTTTACAAACTTTGGAATAAGTCGAAATCACGCTTTTCCGGGCAGATTTTCACAATCAAAAAGTTCATATTCCTATTCAGGAACTCATAATATGTATGAATCCATCAACAAAAACATCATATCTCGTGTTTTCAGAGCGCTATCTGCAGTTATATGAAGTTTGAAATAAGTCAAAATTGCCACATTCTCAGCGGTTTCAAAGTATCGCAAATCACATAAATCTATCCAATACAACATAATACGCATGAATCCGTCCTCAAATGCACAAAATTTTTCAGAAACTCATAATATGTATGAATCCATCAACAAAAACCTCATATCTCAGAGCGCTATCTGCAGTTATATGAAGTTTGAAATAAGTCAAAATTACCACATTCTAAGCAGTTTCAAAGTATCGCAAATCACATAAATCTATCCAATACAGAATAATACGCATGAATCTGTCCTCAAATGCACAAAATTTTGCGTTTCCAGCGAGTTATCAGCGTTTTTTCTGAGTTTTCGTTGAGAAATTTTTGATTCTGTAAATCTGCTCAGAAGCAAGATTTTGCTTCAGAAATGCGTTATATGGCAGAATCTAGCACCAAATACATCATATTTCGTGTTTTTAGAGTGCTATTCGCAGTTTTACAAACTTTGGAATAAGTCAAGATCACGCTTTTCCGGGCAGATTTTCACAATCAAAAAGTTTATATTCCCATTCAGGAACTCATAATATGTATGAATCCATCAACAAAAACATCATATCTTGTGTTTTCAGAGCGCTATCTGAAGTTATATGAAGTTTGAAATAAGTCAAAATTACCACATTCTCAGCGGTTTCAAAGTATCGCAAATCACATAAATCTATCCAATACAACATAATACGCATGAATCTGTCCTCAAATGCACAAAATTTTGCGTTTCCAGCGAGTTATCAGCGTTTTTTCTGAGTTTCGTTGAGAAATTTCTGATTCTGTAAATCTGCTCAGAAGCAAGATTTCGCTTCAGAAATGCGTTATATGGCAGAATCTAGCATCAAATACATCATATTTCGTGTTTTCAGAGTGCTATTCGCAGTTTTACAAACTTTGGAATAAGTCGAAATCACGCTTTTCCGGGCAGATTTTCACAATCAAAAAGTTCATATTTCTATTCAGGAACTCATAATATGTATGAATCCATCAACAAAAACATCATATCTCGTGTTTTCAGAGCGCTATCTGCAGTTATATGAAGTTTGAAATAAGTCAAAACTGCCACATTCTCAGCGGTTCCAAAGTATCGCAAATCACATAAATCTATCCAATACAACATAATACGCATGAATCCGTCCTCGAATGCACAAAATTTTGCGTTTCCAGCAAGTTATCAGCGTTTTTTCTGAGTTTCGTTGAGAAATTTTTGATTCTATAAATCTGCTCAGAAGCAAGATTTTGCTTCAGAAATGCGTTATATGGCAGAATCTAGCACCAAATACATCATATTTCGTGTTTTCAGAGTGCTATTCGCGGTTTTACAAACTTTGGAATAAGTCGAAATCACGCTTTTCCGGCAGCTTTTCACAATCAAAAAGTTCATATTCCTATTCAGGAACTCATAATATGTATGAATCCATCAACAAAAACATCATATCTCGTGTTTTCAGAGCGCTATCTGAAGTTATATGAAGTTTGAAATAAGTCCAAAATTACCACATTCTCAGCGGTTTCAAAGTATCTCAAATCACATAAATCTATCCAATACAACATAATACGCATGAATCTGTCCTCAAGTGCACAAAATTTTGCGTTTCCAGCGAGTTATCAGCGTTTTCTCTGAGTTTCGTTGAGAAATTTTTGATTCTGTAAATCTGCTCAGAAGCAAGATTTTGCTTCAGAAATGCGTTATATGGCAGAATCTAGCATCAAATACATCATATTTCGTGTTTTCAGAGTGCTATTCGCAGTTTTTACAAACTTTGGAATAAGTCGAAATCACGCTTTTCCGGGCAGATTTTCACAATCAAAAAGTTCATATTCCTATTCAGGAACTCATAATATGTATGAATCCATCAACAAAAACATCATATCTCGTGTTTTCAGAGCGCTATCTGCAGTTATATGAAGTTTGAAATAAGTCAAAATTGCCACATTCTCAGCGGTTTCAAAGTATCGCAAATCACATAAATCTATCCAATACAACATAATACGCATGAATCCGTCCTCAAATGCACAAAATTTTTCAGAAACTCATAATATGTATGAATCCATCAACAAAAACCTCATATCTCAGAGCGCTATCTGCAGTTATATGAAGTTTGAAATAAGTCAAAATTACCACATTCTAAGCAGTTTCAAAGTATCGCAAATCACATAAATCTATCCAATACAGAATAATACGCATGAATCTGTCCTCAAATGCACAGAATTTTGCGTTTCAGCGAGTTATCAGCGTTTTTTCTGAGTTTCGTTGAGAAATTTTTGATTCTAAAAATCTGCTCAGAAGCAAGATTTTGCTTCAGAAATGCGTTATATGGCAGTATCTAGCACCAAATACATCATATTTCGTGTTTTTAGAGTGCTATTCGCAGTTTTACAAACTTTGGAATAAGTCAAAATCACGCTTTTCCGGGCAGATTTTTCACAATCAAAAAGTTTATATTCCTATTCAGGAACTCATAATATGTATGAATCCATCAACAAAAACATCATATCTCGTGTTTTCAGAGCGCTATCTGAAGTTATATGAAGTTTGAAATAAGTCAAAATTACCACATTCTCAGCGGTTTCAAAGTATCGCAAATCACATAAATCTATCCAATACAACATAATACGCATGAATCTGTCCTCAAATGCACAAAATTTTGCGTTTCCAGCGAGTTATCAGCGTTTTTTTCTTAGTTTCGTTGAGAAATTTTTGATTCTGTAAATCTGCTTAGAAGCAAGATTTTGCTTCAGAAATGCGTTATATGGCAGAATCTAGCATCAAATACATCATATTCCGTGTTTTTAGAGTGCTATTCGCAGTTTCACAAACTTTTTAATAAGTCGAAATCACGCTTTTCCGGGCAGATTTTCACAATCAAAAAGTTCATATTTCTATTCAGGAACTCATAATATAAATGAATCCATCAACAAAAACATCATATCTCGTGTTTTCAGAGCGCTATCTGCAGTTATATGAAGTTTGAAATAAGTCAAATTGCCACATTCTCAGCGGTTCCAAAGTATCGCAAATCACATAAATCTATCCAATACAACATATTTCGCATGAATCCGTCCTCAAATGCACAAAATTTTGCGTTTCCAGCAAGTTATCAGCGTTTTTTCTGAGTTTCGTTGAGAAATTTTTGATTCTATAAATCTGCTCAGAAGCAAGATTTTGCTTCAGAAATGCGTTATATGGCAGAATCTAGCACCAAATACATCATATTTCGTGTTTTTAGAGTGCTATTCGCAGTTTTACAAACTTTGGAATAAGTCGAAATCACGCTTTTCCGGGCAGATTTTCACAATCAAAAAGTTTATATTCCTATTCAGGAACTCATAATATGTATGAATCCATCAACAAAAACATCATATCTCGTGTTTTCAGAGCGCTATCTGAAGTTATATGAAGTTTAAAATAAGTCAAAATTACCACATTCTCAGCGGTTTCAAAGTATCGCAAATCACATAAATCTATCCAATACAACATAATACGCATGAATCTGTCCTCAAATGCACAAAATTTTGCGTTTCCAGCGAGTTATCAGCGTTTTTTCTTAGTTTCGTTGAGAAATTTTTGATTCTGTAAATCTGCTTAGAAGCAAGATTTTGCTTCAGAAATGCGTTATATGGCAGAATCTAGCATCAAATACATCATATTCCGTGTTTTTAGAGTGCTATTCGCAGTTTCACAAACTTTTTAATAAGTCGAAATCACGCTTTTCCGGGCAGATTTTCACAATCAAAAAGTTCATATTTCTATTCAGGAACTCATAATATAAATGAATCCATCAACAAAAACATCATATCTCGTGTTTTCAGAGCGCTATCTGCAGTTATATGAAGTTTGAAATAAGTCAAAATTGCCACATTCTCAGCGGTTCCAAAGTATCGCAAATCACATAAATCTATCCAACACAACATAATACGCATGAATCCGTCCTCAAATGCACAAAATTTTGCGTTTCCAGCAAGTTATCAGCGTTTTTTCTGAGTTTCGTTGAGAAATTTTTGATTCTATAAATCTGCTCAGAAGCAAGATTTTGCTTCAGAAATGCGTTATATGGCAGAATCTAGCACCAAATACATCATATTTCGTGTTTTCAGAGTGCTATTCGCGGTTTTACAAACTTTGGAATAAGTCGAAATCACGCTTTTCCGGGCAGCTTTTCACAATCAAAAAGTTCATATTCCTATTCAGGAACTCATAATATGTATGAATCCATCAACAAAAACATCATATTTCGTGTTTTCAGAGCGCTATCTGAAGTTATATGAAGTTTGAAATAAGTCAAAATTACCACATTCTCAGCGGTTTCAAAGTATCGCAAATCACATAAATCTATCCAATACAACATAATACGCATGAATCTGTCCTCAAATGCACAAAATTTTGCGTTTCCAGCGAGTTATCAGCGTTTTTTCTGAGTTTCGTTGAGAAATTTTTGATTCTGTAAATCTGCTTAGAAGCAAGATTTTGTTTCAGAAATGCGTTATATGGCAGAATCTAGCATCAAATACATCATATTTCGTGTTTTTAGAGTGCTATTCGCAGTTTTACAAACTTTTTAATAAGTCGAAATCACGCTTTTCCGGGCAGATTTTCACAATCAAAAAGTTCATATTTCTATTCAGGAACTCATAATATGTATGAATCCATCAACAAAAACATCATATCTCGTGTTTTCAGAGCGCTATCTGCAGTTATATGAAGTTTGAAATAAGTCAAAATTGCCACATTCTCAGCGGTTCCAAAGTATCGCAAATCACATAAATCTATCCAATACAACATAATACGCATGAATCCGTCCTCAAATGCACAAAATTTTGCGTTTCCAGCAAGTTATCAGCGTTTTTTCTGAGTTTCGTTGGGAAATTTTTGATTCTATAAATCTGCTCAGAAGCAAGATTTTGCTTCAGAAATGCGTTATATGGCAGAATCTAGCACCAAATACATCATATTTCGTGTTTTCATAGTGCTATTCGCGGTTTTACAAACTTTGGAATAAGTCGAAATCACGCTTTTCCGGGCAGCTTTTCACAATCAAAAAGTTCATATTCCTATTCAGGAACTCATAATATGTATGAATCCATCAACAAAAACATCATATTTCGTGTTTTCAGAGCGCTATCTGAAGTTATATGAAGTTTGAAATAAGTCAAAATTACCACATTCTCAGCGGTTTCAAAGTATCGCAAATCACATAAATCTATCCAATACAACATAATACGCATGAATCAGTCCTCAAGTGCACAAAATTTTGCGTTTCCAGCGAGTTATCAGCGTTTTCTCTGAGTTTCGTTGAGAAATTTCTGATTCTGTAAATCTGCTCAGAAGCAAGATTTCGCTTCAGAAATGCGTTATATGGCAGAATCTAGCATCAAATACATCATATTTCGTGTTTTCAGAGTGCTATTCGCAGTTTTACAAACTTTGGAATAAGTCGAAATCACGCTTTTCCGGACAGATTTTCACAATCAAATAGTTCATATTCCTATTCAGGAACTCATAATATGTATGAATCCATCAACAAAAACATCATATCTCGTGTTTTCAGAGCGCTATCTGCAGTTATATGAAGTTTGAAATAAGTCAAAATTGCCACATTCTCAGCGGTTTCAAAGTATCGCAAATCACATAAATCTATCCAATACAACATAATACGCATGAATCCGTCCTCAAATGCACAAAATTTTTCAGAAACTCATAATATGTATGAATCCATCAACAAAAACCTCATATCTCAGAGCGCTATCTGCAGTTATATGAAGTTTGAAATAAGTCAAAATTACCACATTCTCAGCAGTTTCAAAGTATCGCAAATCACATAAATCTATCCAATACAGAATTATACGCATGAATCTGTCCTCAAATGCACAAAATTTTGCGTTTCCTGCGAGTTATCAGCGTTTTTTCTGAGTTTCGTTGAGAAATTTTTGATTCTGTAAATCTGCTCAGAAGCGAGATTTTGCTTCAGAAATGCGTTATATGGCAGAATCTAGCACCAAATACGTCATATTTCGTGTTTTCAGAGTTCTATTCGCAGTTTTACAAACTTTCGAATAAGTCGAAATCACGAAATTTGAGATAAGTCAAAATTACCACATTCTCAGCAGTTTCAAAGTATCGCAAATCACATAAATCTATCCAATACAACATAATACGCATGAATCTGTCCTCAAATGCACAAAATTTTGCGTTTCCAGCGAGTTATCAGCGTTTTTTCTGAGTTTCGTTGAGAAATTTTTGATTCTGTAAATCTGCTCAGAAGCAAGATTTTGCTTCAGAAATGCGTTATATGGCAGAATCCAGCTACAAATACATCATATTTCGTGTTTTTAGAGTGCTTTTCGCAGTTTTACAAACTTTGGAATAAGTCGAAATCACGCTTTTCCGGGCAGATTTTCACAATCAAAAAGTTTATATTCCTATTTAGGAACTCATAATATGTATAAATCCGTCAACAAAAACCTCATATCTCGTGTTTTCAGAGCGCTATCTGCAGTTATATGGAGTTTGAAATAAGTCAAAATTACCACATTCTCAGCAGTTTCAAAGTATCGCAAATCACATAAATCTATCCAATACAACATAATACGCATGAATCTGTCCTCAAATGCACAAAATTTGGGTTTCCAGCGAGTTATCAGCGTTTTTTCTGAGTTTCGTTGAGAAATTTTTGATTCTGTAAATCTGCTCAGAAGCAAGATTTTGCTTCAGAAATGCGTTATATGGCAGAATCTAGCACCAAATACATCATATTTCGTATTTTTAGAGTGCTATTCGCAGTTTTACAAACTTTGGAATAAGTCGAAATCACGCTTTCCCGTGCAGATTTTCACAATCAAAAAGTTCATATGCCTATTCAGGAACTCATAATATGTATGAATCTATCAACAAAAACATCATATCTCGTGTTTTTAGAGCGCTATCTGAAGTTAAATGAAGTTTGAAATAAGTCAAAATTACCACATTCTCAGCGGTTTCATAGTATCGCAAATCACATAAATCTATCCAATACAACATAATACGCAAGATTACTGTCCTCAAATGCACAAAATTTTGCGTTTCCAGCGAGTTATCAGCGTATTTTCTGAGTTTCGTTGAGAAATTTTTGATTCTGTAAATCTGCTCAGAAGCAAGATTTTGCTTCAGAAATGCGTCATATGGCAGAATCTAGCACCAAATACATCATATTTCGTGTTTTTAGAGTGCTATTCGCAGTTCAACAAACTTTGGAATAAGTCGAAATCACGCTTTTCCGGGCAGATTTTCACAATCAAAAAGTTCATATTCCTATTCAGGAACTCATAATATGTATGAATCCATCAACAAAAACATCAAATCTCGTGTTTTCAGAGCGCTATCTGAAGTTATATGAAGTTTGAAATAAGTCAAAATTACCACATTCTCAGCAATTTCAAAGTATCGCAAATCACATAAATCTATCCAATACAACATAATACGCATGAATCTGTCCTCAAATGCACAGAATTTTGCGTTTCCAGCGAGTTATCAGCGTTTTTTCTGAGTTTCGTTGAGAAATTTTTGATTCTGTAAATCTGCTCAGAAGCAATATTTTGCTTCAGAAATGCGTTATATGGCAGAATCTAGCACCAAATACATCATATTTCGTGTTTTTAGAGTGCTATTTGCAGTTTTACAAACTTTGGAATAAGTCGAAAACACGCTTTTCCGGGCAGATTCCCACAATCAAAAAGTTCATATTCCCATTCAGGAACTCATAATATGTATGAATTTATCAACGAAAACATCAAATCTCGTGTTTTCAGAGCGCTATCTGAAGTTATATGAAGTTTGAAATAAGTCAAAATAACCACATTCTCAGCGATTTCAAAGTATCGCAAATCACATAAATCTATCCAATACAACATGATGCACAGAATTTTGCGTTTCCAGCGAGTTATCAGCGTTTTTTCTGAGTTTCGTTGAAAAATTTTTTGATTGTGTAAATCTGCTCAGAAGCAATATTTTGCTTCAGAAATGCGTTATATGGCAGAATCTAGCACCAAATACATCATATTTCGTGTTTTTTAGAGTGCTATCTGCAGTTTTACAAACTTTGGAATAAGTCGAAATCACGCTTTTCCGGGCAGATTTTCACAATCAAAAAGTGCATATTCCTATTCAGGAACTCATAATATGTATGAATCCATCAACAAAAACTTCATATCTCGTGTTTTCAGTGCGCTATCTGCAGTTATATGAAGTTTGAAATAAGTCAAAATTACCACATTCTCAGTGGTTTCAAAGTATCGCAAATCACATAAATTTATCCAATACAACATAATACGCATGAATTCGTCCTCAAATGTACAAAATTGCGCGTTTCCAGCAAGTTATCAGCGTTTTTTCTGAGTTTCGTTGAGAAATTTTTGATTCTGTAAATCTGCCCAGAAGCAAGATTTTGCTTCAGAAATGCGTTATATGGCAGAATCTAGCACCAAATACATCAAATTTCGTGCTTTCAGAGTGCTATACGCAGTTTTACAAACTTTGGAATAAGTCGAAATGACGCTTTTCCGGGCAGATTTTCGCAATCAAAAAGTTCATATTCCTATTCAGGAACTCATAATATGTATGAATCCATCTACAAAAACATCAAATCTCGTGTTTTCAGTGCGCTATCTGCAGTTATATGAAGTTTGAAATAAGTCAAAATTACCACATTCTCAGCGGTTTCAAAGTATCGCAAATCACATAAATATACCCAATACAACATAATACGCATGAATCCGTCCTCAAATGCACAAAATTTTGCGTTTCCAGCGAGTTATCAGCATTTTCTCTGAGTTTCGTTGATAAATTTTTGATTCTGTAAATCTGCTCAGAAGCAAGATTTTGCTTCAGAAATGCCTTATATGGCAGAATCTAGCACAAAATACATCATATTTCGTGTTTTTAGAGTGCTATTCGCAGTTTTACAAACTTTGGAATAAGTCAAAATCACGCTTTTCCGGGCAGATTTTCACAATCAAAGAGTTCATATTCCTATTCAGGAACTTATAATATGTATAAATCCATCAACAAAAACATCATATCTCGTGTTTTCAGAGCGCTATCTGCAGTTATATGAAGTTTGAAATAAGTCAAAATTACCACATTCTTAGCGGTTTCAAAGTATCGCAAATCACATAAATCTATCCAATACAACATAATACGCATAAATCTGTCCTCAAATGCACAAAATTTTGCGTTTCCAGCAAGTTATCAGCGTCTTTTCTGAGTTTCGTTGAGAAATTTTTGATTCTGTAAATCTGCTCAGAAGCAAGATTTTTCTTCAGAAATGCGTTATATGGCAGAATCTAGCACCAAATACATCATATTTCGTGTTTTCAGAGAGCTTTACTGAGTTTTAAAAACTTTGGAATAAGTCGAAATCACGCTTTTCCGGGCAGATTTTCACAATCAAAAAGTTCATATTCCTATTCAGGAACTCATGATATGTATGAATTCATCAACAAAAACATCATATCTCGTGTTTTCAGAGCGCTATCTGCAGTTATATGGAGTTTGAAATAAGTCAAAATTACCACATTCTCAGCGATTTCAAAGTATCGCAAATCACATAAATCTATCCAATACAACATAATACGCATGAATCTGTCCTCAAATGCACAGAATTTTGCGTTTCCAGCGAGTTATCAGCGTTTTTCTGAGTTTCGTTGAGAAATTTTTGATTCTGTAAATCTGCTCAGAAGCAAGACTTTGCTTCAGAAATGCGTTATATGGCAGAATCCAGCACCAAATACATCATATATCGTGTTTTTAGAGTGCTATTCGCAGTCTTACAAACTTTGGAATAAGTCGAAATCACGCTTTTCGGGCAGATTTTCACGATCAAAAAGTGCATATTCCTATTCAGGAACTCATAATATGTATGAATCCATCAACAAAAACATCATATCTCGTGTTTTCAGTGCGCTATCTGCAGTTATATGAAGTTTGAAATAAGTCAAAATTACCACATTCTCAATGGTTCCAAAGTATCGCAAATCACATAAATCTATCCAATACAACATAATACGCATGAATCAGTCCTCAAATGCACAAAATTTTCAGTTTCCAGCGAGTTATCAGCGTTTTTTTCTGAGTTTCGTTTAGAAATTTTTGATTCTGTAAATCTGCTCAGAAGCAAGATTTTGCTTCAGAAATGCGTTATATGGCAGAATCTAGCACCAAATACATCATATTTCGTGTTTTTAGAGTGCTATTCGCAGTTTTACAAACTTTGGAATAAGTCGAAATCACGCTTTCCGGGCAGATTTTCACAATCAAAAAGCTCATATTCCTATTCAGGAACTCATAATATGTATGAATCCATCAACAAAAACATCATATCTCGTGTTTTCAGTGCGCTATCTGCAGTTATATGAAGTTTGAAATAAGTCAAAATTACCACATTCTCAGCGGTTTCAAAGTATCGCAAATCACATAAATATATCCAATACAACATAATACGCATGAATCCGTCCTCAAATGCACAAAATCTTGCGTTTCCAGCGAGTTATCAGCATTTTCTCTGAGTTTCGTTGATAAATTTTTGATTCTGTAAATCTGCTCAGAAGCAAGATTTTGCTTCAGAAATGCCTTATATGGCAGAATCTAGCACCAAATACATCATATTTTGTGTTTTTAGAGTGCTATTCGCAGTTTTACAAACTTTGGAATAAATCGAAATCACGCTTTTCCGCGCAGATTTTCACAATCAAAAAGTTCATATTCCTATTCAGGAACTCATAATATGTATGAATCCATCAACAAAAACATCATATCTCGTGTTTTCAGAGCGCTATCTGCAGTTAGATGAAGTTTGAAATAAGTCAAAATTACCACATTGCTTATCGGTTTCAAAGTATCGCAAATCACATTAATCTATCTAATACAACATAATACGCATGAATCTGTCCTCAAATGCACAGAATTTTGAATTTCCAGCGAGTTATCAGCGTTTTTTCTAAGTTTCGTTGAGAAATTTTTGATTCTGTAAATCTGCTCAGAAGCAATATTTTGCTTCAGAAATGCGTTATATGGCAGATTCTATCACCAAATACATCATATTTCGTGTTTTTAGAGTGCTATTTGCAGTTTTACAAACTTTGGAATAAGTCAAAAACACGCTTTTCCGGGCAGATTTTCACAATCAAAAAGTTCATATTCCTATTCAGGAACTCATAATATGTATGAATCCATCAACAAAAACATCTAATCTCGTGTTTTCAGAGCGCTATCTGAAGTTATATGAAGTTTGAAATAAGTCAAAATTACCACATTCTCAGCGATTTCAAAGTATCGCAAATAACATAAATCTATCCAATACAACATAATACGCATGAATCTGTCCTCAAATGCACAGAATTTTGCGTTTCCAGCGAGTTATCAGCGTTTTTTCTGAGTTTCGTTGAGAAATTTTTGATTCTGTAAATCTGCTCAGAAGCAATATTTTGCTTCAGAAATGCGTTATATGGCAGAATCTAGCACCAAATACATCATATTTCGTGTTTTTAGAGTGCTATTTGCAGTTTTACAAACTTTGGAATAAGTCGAAAACACGCTTTTCCGGGCAGATTTTTACAATCAAAAAGTTCATATTCCTATTCAGGAACTCATAATATGTATGAATCCATCAACAAAAACATCAAATCTCGTGTTTTCAGTGCGCTATCTGCAGTTATATGAAGTTTGAAATAAGTCAGAATTACCACATTCTCAGCGGTTTCAAAGTATCGCAAATCACATAAATATACCCAATACAACATAATACGCATGAATCCGTCCTCAAATGCACAAAATTTTGCGTTTCCAGCGAATTATCAGCATTTTCTCTGTGTTTCGTTGATAAATTTTTGATTCTGTAAATCTGCTCAGAAGCAAGATTTTGCTTCAGAAATGCCTTATATGGCAGAATCTAGCACAAAATACATCATATTTCGTGTTTTTAGAGTGCTATTCGCAGTTTTACAAACTTTGGAATAAGTCAAAATCACGCTTTTCCGGGCAGATTTTCACAATCAAAAAGTTCATATTCCTATTCAGGAACTCATAATATGTATAAATCCATCAACAAAAACATCATATCTCGTGTTTTCAGAGCGCTATCTGTAGTTATATGAAGTTTGAAATAAGTCAAAATTGCCACATTCTCAGCGGTTCCAAAGTATCGCAAATCACATAAATCTATCCAATACAACATAATACGCATGAATCCGTCCTCAAATGCACAAAATTTTGCGTTTCCAGCAAGTTATCAGCGTTTTTTCTGAGTTTCGTTGAGGAATTTTTGATTCTATAAATCTGCTCAGAAGCATGATTTTGCTTCAGAAATGCGTTATATGGCAGAATCTAGCACCAAATACATCATATTTCGTGTTTTCAGAGTGCTATTCGCGGTTTTACAAACTTTGGAATAAGTCGAAATCACGCTTTTCCGGGCAGCTTTTCACAATCAAAAAGTTCATATTCCTATTCAGGAACTCATAATATGTATGAATCCATCAACAAAAACATCATATTTCGTGTTTTCAGAGCGCTATCTGAAGTTATATGAAGTTTGAAATAAGTCAAAATTACCACATTCTCAGCGGTTTCAAAGTATCGCAAATCACATAAATCTATCCAATACAACATAATACGCATGAATCTGTCCTCAAGTGCACAAAATTTTGCGTTTCCAGCGAGTTATCAGCGTTTTCTCTGAGTTTCGTTGAGAAATTTTTGATTCTGTAAATCTGCTCAGAAGCAAGATTTTGCTTCAGAAATGCGTTATATGGCAGAATCTAGCATCAAATACATCATATTTCGTGTTTTCAGAGTGCTATTCGCAGTTTTACAAACTTTGGAATAAGTCGAAATCACGCTTTTCCGGGCAGATTTTCACAATCAAAAAGTTCATATTCCTATTCAGGAACTCATAATATGTATGAATCCATCAACAAAAACATCATATCTCGTGTTTTCAGAGCGCTATCTGCAGTTATATGAAATTTGAAATAAGTCAAAATTGCCACATTCTCAGCGGTTTCAAAGTATCGCAAATCACATAAATCTATCCAATACAACATAATACGCATGAATCCGTCCTCAAATGCACAAAATTTTTCAGAAACTCATAATATGTATGAATCCATCAACAAAAACCTCTTATCTCAGAGCGCTATCTGCAGTTATATGAAGTTTAAAATAAGTCAAAATTACCACATTCTCAGCAGTTTCAAAGTATCGCAAATCACATAAATCTATCCAATACAGAATAATACGCATGAATCTGTCCTCAAATGCACAAAATTTTGCGTTTCCAGCGAGTTATCAGCGTTTTTTTCTGAGTTTCGTTGAGAAATTTTTGATTCTGTAAATCTGCTCAGAAGCAAGATTTTGCTTCAGAAATGCGTTATATGGCAGAATCTAGCACCAAATACATCATATTTCGTGTTTTTAGAGTGCTATTCGCAGTTTTACAAACTTTGGAATAAGTCGAGATCACGCTTTTCCGGGCAGATTTTCACAATCAAAAAGTTTATATTCCTATTCAGGAAC
>CAXDIG010000254.1:0-30244 GCA_963989225.1 Dromius quadrimaculatus | reverse complement strand
GTCGAAATCACGCTTTTCCGCGCAGATTTTCACAATCAAAAAGTTCATATTACTATTCAGGACCTCATAATATGTATGAATCTATCGACAAAAACATCATTTTCCGTGTTTTCAGAGCGCTATCTGCAGTTATATGAAGTTTGAAATAAATCAGAATTACCACATTCTGAGCTGTTTCAAAGTATCGCAAATCACATGAATCTATCCAATACGACATAATACGCATGAATCCGTCCTCAAATGCACAAAATCTTACGTTTCCAGCGAGTTATCAGCGTGTTTTCTGAGTCTCGTTGAGAAATTTTTGACTCTGTAAATCTGCTCAGAAGTGAGATTTTGCTTCAAAAGTGCGTTATATGGCAGAATCTAGCACCAGATACAACATACTTCGTGTTTTTAGAATGCAATTTGCAGTTTTACAAACTTTCGAATAAGTCGAAATCACGGTTTTCCGCGCAGATTTTCACATACAGAAAGTTCATATTCCTATTCAGGACCTCATAATTTGTATGAATCTATCGACAAAAACATCATATTTCGTGCTTTCAGATCGCTATCTGCAGTTATATGAAGTTTGAAATAAGTCAAAATTACCACATTCTGAGCTGTTTCAAAGTATCGCAAATCACATAAATCTATCCAATACAACATAATACGCATGAAGCCGTCCTCGAATGCACAAAACTTTGCGTTTCCAGCGAGTTATCAGCGTTTTTTCTGAGTCTCGTAGAGGAATCTTTGACTCTGTAAATTTGCTTAGAAGTAAGATTTTGCTTCAAAAGTGCGTTATATGGCCGAATATAGCACCAAATACATCATATTCCGTGTTTTTAGAGTGCTATTTGCAGTTTTACAAACTTTGGAATAAGTCGAAATCACGCTTTTCCGCGCAGATTTTCACAATCAAAAAGTTCATATTCCTATTCAGGACCTTATAATATGTATGAATCTATCGACAGAAACATCATATTTTGTGTTTTCAGAGCGCTATCTGCAGTTATATGAAGTTTGAAATAAGTCGAAATTACCACATTCTGAGCAGTTTCAAAGTATCGCAAATCACATAAATCTATCCAATACAACATAATACGCATGAGTCCGTCCTCAAATGCACAAAATTTTGCGTTTCCGGCGAGTTATCAGCGTTTTTTCCGAGTCTCGTTGAGATGTTTTTGACTCTGAAAATCTGCTCAGAAGTAAGATTTTGCTTCAAAAGTGCGTTATATGCCAGAATCTTGCACCAAAAACATCATATTTTGTGTTTTTAGAGTGCTATTTGCAGTTTAACAAACCTTGGAATAATTCGGAATCACGCTTTTCCGCGCAGATTTTCACAATCAAAAAGTTCATATTCCTATTCAGGACCTTATAATATGTATGAATCTATCGACAAAAACATCATATTTTGTGTTTTCAGAGCGCTATCTGCAGTTATATGAAGTTTGAAATAAGTCGAAATTACCACATTCTGAGCAGTTTCAAAGTATCGCAAATCACATAAATCTATCCAATACAACATAATACGCATGACTCCGTCCTCAAATGCACAAAATTTTGCGTTTCCAGCGAGTTATCAGCGTTTTTTCTGAGTCTCGTTGAGAAATTTTTGACTCTGTTAATCTGCTCAGAAGTAAGATTTTGCTTCAAAAGTGCGTTATATGGCAGAATCTAGCACCAAATACATCATATTTCGTGTTTTTAGAGTGCAATTTGCAGTTTCACAAACTTTGGGATAAGTCGAAATCACGCTTTTCCGCGCAGATTTTCACAATCAAAAAGTTCATATTCCTATTCAGGACCTCATAATATGTATGAATCCATCGACAAAAACAACATATTCCGTGTTTTCAGAGCGCTATCCGCAATTATATGAAGTTTGAAATAAGTCGAAATTACCACATTCTGAGCAGTTTCAAAGTTTCGCAAATCACATGAATCTATCCAATACAACATAATACGCATGAATCCGTCCTTGAATGCACAAAATTCTGCTTTTCCAGCGAATTATCAGCGTTTTTTCCAAGTCTCGTTGAGAGATTTTTGACTCCGTAAATCTGCTCAGAAGCAAGATTTTGCTCCAAAAGTCCGTTATATGGCAGAATCTAGCACAAAATACATCTTTTTTTGTATTTTTAGAGTGCTATTTGCAGTTTTACAAACTTTGGAATAAGTCGCAATCACGCTTTGCCGCGCAGATATTCACAATCAAAAAGTTCATATTCCCTTTCAGGACCTCATAATATGTATGAATCTATCGACAAAAACATCATATTTTGTGTTCTCAGAGCGCTATCTGCAGTTATATGAAGTTTGAAATAAATCAAAATTACCACATTCTGAGCTGTTCCAAAGTATCGCAAATCACATAAATCTATCCAATACAACATAATACGCATAAATCCGTCCTCAAATGCACAAAATTTTGCGTTTTCAGCGAGTTATCAGCGTTTTTTCTGAATCTCGTAGAGGAATTTTTGACTTTGTAAATCTGCTCAGAAGCAAGATTTTGCTCCAAAAGTCCGTTATATGCAGAATCTAGCACAAAATACATCTTTTTTTGTATTTTTAGAGTGCTATTTGCAGTTTTACAAACTTTGGAATAAGTCGAAATCACGCTTTGCCGCGCAGATATTCACAATCAAAAAGTTCATATTCCCTTTCAGGACCTCATAATATGTATGAATCTATCGACAAAAACATCATATTTTGTGTTCTCAGAGCGCTATCTGCAGTTATATGAAGTTTGAAATAAATCAAAATTACCACATTCTGAGCTGTTCCAAAGTATCGCAAATCACATAAATCTATCCAATACAACATAATACGCATAAATCCGTCCTCAAATGCACAAAATTTTGCGTTTTCAGCGAGTTATCAGCGTTTTTTCTGAATCTCGTAGAGGAATTTTTGACTTTGTAAATCTGCTCAGAAGTGAGATTTCGCTTCAAAAGTGCGTTATATGGCAGAATATTGCATCAAATACATCATATTTTGTGTTTTAAGAGTGCTATTTGCAGTTTTACAAACTTTGGAATAAGTCGAAATCACGCTTTTTCGCGCGAATTTTCACAATCAAAAAGTTCATATTCCTATTCAGGACCTCATAATTTGTATGAATCTATCGACAAAAACATCATATTTCGTGTTTTCAGAGCGCTATCTGCAGTTATATGAAGTTTGAAATAAGTCAAAATTACCACAGTCTGAGCTGTTTTAAAGTATCGTTAGTCACATAAGTCTATCCAATACAACATAATACGCATGAATCCGTCCTCAAATGCACAAAATTTTGCGTTTCCGGCGAGTTATCAGCGTTTTTTCTGAGTCTCGTTGAGAAATTTTTGACTGTGTAAATATGCTTAGAAGTAAGATTTTGCTTCAAAAGTGCGTTATATGGCAGAATCTAGCACCAAGAACATCATATTTCGTGTTTTTAGAGTGCTATTCGCAGTTTTACAAACTTTGGAATAAGTCGAAATCACGCTATTCCGCGCAGATTTTCACAATCAAAAAGGTCATATTCCTATTCAGGACCTCATAATATGTATGAATCTATCGACAAAAACATCATATTCTGTGTTTTCAGAGCGCTATCCGCAGTTATATGAAGTTTGAAATAAGTCGAAACTACCACATTCTGAGCAGTTTCAAAGTATCGCAAATCACATAAATCTATCCAATACAACCTAATACGCATGAATCCGTCCTCAAATGCACAAAATTTTGCGTTTCCAGCGAGTCATCAACGTTTTTTCTAAGTCTCGTTGAGAAATTTTTGACTCTGTAAATCTGCTCAGAAGCAAGATTTTGCTTTAAAAGTGCGTCATATGGCAGAATCTTGCACCAAATACATCATATTTCGTGTATTTAAAGTGCTATTTGCAGTTTTACAAACTTTGGAATGAGTCGAAATCACGCTTTTCCGCGCAGATTTTCACAATCAAAAAGTCCATATTTCTATCCAGGACCTCATAATATTGTAATGTTTATTGCTTGATGAATCACTCTGTAAATAAATAAAAGTCACTATTCAATTATTCGAATAAAATAAAAGCTCTAATTCTTCTTATGTCACTAATAACACTATATTTATATATTAATCACTTAATTCTAATTTAATCAAGGTCACAGATATTCATATTTCACTATTTATATGCACTGGTCACTTCATTACTCATTTCACACTAATACTCTTATTACTGTACTCTCGTACACCTCTTTGGCTCAGCCTTATATGGAAAAACACTGTCCTTCTCGAATTTTCTATTAAAGACTCTTTCCATTTCTAGGAATCCTAGAGGCTTCCATTGGGAGGGGTGATGTGCTGCGACGTGGCGCGGCGTAAGAGGCGACAAGAAGCCCCTCCCCATACTGCGTCGTATTCACGAGTTCCCCTTCCACTCCCGCACGTCACACTGCCCTCTTCTTAAGAATGTTTCGTCCCGAAACACATCTTCATGTCTATGCCGGAATCGACACTCGCCGCCCTTGGTGCAACCAGTAGTTTGGTAGAAGTGGCAGTCGACAGTTTTTGGTTCGATCGGGCCTGCTGGGTGGAAACAGCAGACCATTATTTGAATTTCGCTGTTCTGGAATGTTACTTCTATCATATTTCGAACGATCTTCCAATCTAATCCATCCAGACCGCAGCCTAATTTGGGTATTGCCAGTTTCAGGATGTCGTTCTGCATTAAATGGCCTTGCATGTCTTGCAGCGTTTCCCACATGGAACGGTAGGTTGGTTTATGATGAAATTCATCTTTCGTTACCATGTGGTAAATATAGCGTTCCTTGGTTCTCGTATTGTCCCTCAGACAGATGGTCTTCCCTACAGTAGGCTTCTGGTGTTCTGGCCTGCCAAACTTCTTCTTGAAAAATGCTGCTATCCCTCGGGACATCTTCAAATCGCCTGATACACAATGGGCCAAGGAGTAGTCGCCCGGAACTCTGGATAGATCCTGTTGCACTTCGGTAGTTATTCCGAATCGGGCTCGACGTCCACTTGAAAAAGTCTTCATGAACTCCTCAAATGAATCTTCCTGCGCATGGATCTTACGAGCACGTGCGTCGTTGGGATCTTCATTATTGTCTTCTGCAAATGGTGCTAGCCGATTGAAGTGCACCACTCTTGATTTGCTCTTGGGGTTGCGTCTGATTTCGTAGATTATGTCGTTCATTCTTCTGATGACTTCGTAAGGCCCTTCCCAAGATGTCTGTAATTTTTGAGACAGGCCACGTCGCCGGCCCTGGGTTATAAAGCCACACAGAGTCTCCTGGTTGAAAACCCCCGTCTTGTGCCTTGACGTCATAGGTCTCTTTCATCCGGTCGCTGGCATTCTGGATGTTTATACGGACTCGGGAATGGATATTGTCAATCTGGCGCCTCAAATCAATGACATAATCTTCACCAGCCAGGTCTTCTCCACGTTTGCAGCCGAACTTTAGGTCGCATGGTAGCCGAAGTTCCCGTCCAAAAATAATTCTTGCTGGGGTCTGTCCGGTTGTTTCGTGTACGGATAAGCGGTAGGCCAGGAGGAACAGATGAAGATATTTGTCCTAGTCTTTCTGGTGACTAGAGACAACTTTGGCCAGGTGTCTGTTGAAGGTCTTTTTCATCCGTTCCACCATTCCATCAGACTGCGGATGTAATGCAGTAGTTCTGGTTTCACGAATATTCAATACTTCGCATACCCCTTGGAAAAGTGTGGATTCAAAGTTTCTCCCCTGGTCAGAATGGAGTTCCAAGGGTACGCCAAAACGACAGATCCAGTTCTCAACTACGACGTCTGCAATAGTAGCGGCCTCTTGATTAGGAAGGGCATACGCTTCCGCCCATTTACTCAAATAGTCAATGACGACAACAATGTATTTATTTCCGACGTCTGATTCAGGAAATGGCCCTGCTACGTCGATGGCTATCCTCTCGAATGGACTACCGACATTATACTGTCGCATCGGAGCTCTTGGTCGTTTCTGCGGTCCGTTGCTTGAAGCGCACGTAGTGCATTTCCTACACCATTCTCTGACGTCTTCTTTGCAGTTTAGCCAATAAAACCGCTCACGAACTCTCTGCAGAGCCTTCGTTACCCCAAGGTGTCCTCCACTCACTCCATCATGGAGATGTTCTAAGACCTCCGGAACCCGACCTCTAGGAACGATCAGCTGTTCTCTACTCTTGGTTTCATCCGGATCTTTCAGGGCACGCTTCAAGACGCCTTCATCCAGGATTATGGAATTTCATTGCGCCCAGTATGATTTGACCGTCGAGGAGTAAGGTGCCACCTCTTGCCATGTCGGTCTTGTTTCTTTCTTCTTCCATTCTTGAATAATCCGCAACTCTGAGTCGCCATCTATGTCCATTTCTATCTCTTGTGGTTGCCAAGCATCGTCAATGACAGTTGTCCTGAACGCATTCGCTTCAATCTTAGAGCAATGATGACAATCTTTTGGACATGGTCGTCTTGATAAAGCATCAGCATTCTTATGTGCTGTACCGGCTCGATGTTCTATGTTGAAGACGTATTCTTGAAGTCTTTCGATCCATCGAGCGACCTGACCCTCAGGATTCTTGAACTGTAGTAGCCATCTCAGAGCAGCGTGGTCAGTTCTTAACAGGAAATTCCTACCATACAAATATTTGTAGAAATGCTCGATGGACTTGACAACTGCCAGCAGTTCCTGTCTTGTGACACAGTAGTTCCTTTCTGGCTTCGACAAAACCTTACTGAAGTACCCGATTACTCTTTCTTGACCCTCCTGCAATTGGGACAGGACGCCCCCAATACCGACGTCGCTGGCATCTGTGTCCAGAACAAAACGTCCTTCCGTCTTCGGGTAGCTCAGGATTGGTGCTTGGACTAGGAGTAGTTTCAGTCGCTCGAAAGCGACCTGGCAATCTTCATCCCAGCTGTATCTGCGATTATTTTCCGTCAGTCTGGTCAATGGTTTGGCGATATTGGCGAATCCATAAACAAATCTCCTGTAATAGGTACAGAGCCCGAGGAAACTGCGCAGCTGATGTTAATCCGCAGGTACCGGCCATTCTTGAATTGTCTTATTCTTTCCTGCATCAACTGCTACGCCTTCTTCGGAGACCACATGCCCCAAATAGCTCACTCGTTTTTGGAATAAGTGGCATTTCTTTGGACTGAGTTTCAAACCCGCTTTCTTCAATTGTCCAAATACCTGTTCCAGGTTCTTCAAGTGGTCTTCAAATGATTTTCCCATCACAATTATATCGTCCAGGTATACCAAGCAAGTTTTTCCCGATAGTCCTTTAAGTACGGTCTCCATAAGTCGCTTGAAGGTAGCAGAAGCATTACACAGACCAAATGGCATGACTGTAAATTGCCACAATCCACTGCCGATGGTAAATGCAGTTTTTTCTCGGTCTTTCTTATCCATCGCTACTTGCCAGTATCCACTTTTGAGATCTAGGGTCGAGAAGTTCTTTGACCCGGCCAGGGTATCTAAGGTGTCATCAATCCTGGGCAGAGGATAACTGTCCTTCTTGGTAACGTTATTCAGCTGGCGATAGTCGACACAAAATCGGGTAGAAACGTCCTTCTTCTTCACAAGTACCACCGGAGAGGCCCATGGACTGTTCGAGGGTTCAATGATGCCGTCTTGCTCCATATCTTGAATGATGACTTCAGCGTCTTCTTTCTTCGCAATCGGGAGTCGTCGTGGTGCTTGTCGAATTGGTCGTGCATCGCCGGTGATAATTTTGTGATGGACAATATTTGTTCTTCCTTTTCGCCCCTCACTGGTTTCGAACACCTCTTGGAATCGGCGTATCAAATCTTCTGCTTGTGTACGTTGCCGATTGTCTAATTGTTGACCCTTGGATAGTAATAGGGTCGTTAATTCCTTCAAAAGTTTATCGCAGTTAGGCTTTATCTTGGTGTCTTGTTCGGTAAGTTTTATTCTTGCGAGGCGTTCTTTTTCATGTTTGGAGTTATCTTTGGGTAGCATCTTCAAAGGTTTCTTGCATTGACTTTTTGGATGACCTAGTTCTCCACAGTTCCAGTACCGAAGTTGTCTTGAATTCTTGAGATCTTTAACTTCTTCGATCAACCGCTGAACCTGGGCTTCTAAGCTTTCCGTGGTATCGGAGTCGCAGGTAACCTCTCGCACTCGAGCACTGCTTCTGGACGCCTGCTTTGCCGCTTCGTATTCCAGTGCATGAGCCAATGCTTCCACCAGCTTCTTCGGTCGCGCGAAACGTGAGGCTTGCTGCGTTTAATGGTCTCTGATGCCGTCCACAAATATTCTCACAGCCCAGCTTCCCTAGAAATCATCCGGGCCAGTTGGATATGCCAGTCGAGCTAGGCGTGCCACATCAGCTTTGAACTCTTGTAGACTCTCGCTGGGACGTTGGTATCGGTTCTTGAGCTGCGTGTGATACACTTCCTCCAAGTGTGCATGGCCGTATCGCAGCTCCAGTCGCTTGACTAATTTTTTGTAATTGTTGTCTTCTTCCGGTGGAATAGCCTGTAAAATATTCACCGCATCTCCTTGGAGAGCAACAGTAAGTGCTGAAACTTTCTCAGTATCATTCCAGCCATTAGCCTTAGCAGCGGCTTCAAATTGCCAATGGTAATTATTCCAAGATGTTTGACCATCAAAGGTTGGAGGTTTGACACGCATTTTTGTGGTTGAGTCAAGATTTGGTGTGGATAATTCAATTATCTCAGCTTTTGAAGCTTTTGCCGGAGATTAAACACCAAATTTGAATTTTTCTTCAAAAATCCTCATTTTTTCATCCAATTTCGAATCCAATTTTGCATCCAATTCTTCTTTTAACATTTTACAATCATCTTCAAAACTGTTCAACTTTCTTTGTATTTTCCTCCATCTTTCCATGCAGTTCTTCTCTCAAGTTTCTAGAATTTTCTTCTAACTTCCCTAATAAATCTTCTTTCAAAGTTGTAGAATTTTCTTTCAATTTTAATTCCAAATTCTCTTCCAAACTTGTGGAATTTTCTTTTAATTTTGATTCTGAATTTATAGAATTTTCTTTTAATTTTGATTCTGAATTTATAGAATTTTCTTTCAATTCAGATTCTAAATCTTCTCTTGAACTTGTCGAATCTTCTTTTAATTTTGATTCTAAATTTATGGAATTTTCTTTTAATTTTGATTCTAAATTTATAGCCAAATCGGTTAAAGAAAGTTGAGCCTCAAACAAATATGTATCAGGGTCCTCACCGTCTTCAGTCATAGCTCCTCGAAGTCGTTCCATCAAAACTTGTTTGCGGCCACTGGTTTCCAAATCCCGCTCTTCCAATTGATATTTCAACTCTGCGACCTTCAAATCTTCCAACAGCTTCGTAGACGCCATTATCCAATTTTACAAAACAGCAATAGACAAAATACTAAATTGTTTATAAAAATCCCACTTCTGACACCTCTGTAATGTTTATTGCTTAATGAATCACTCTGTGAATAAATAAAAGTCACTATTCAATTATCTAAATGAAATAAAAGCTCTGATTCTTCTTATGTCACTAATAACACTATATTTATATATTAATCACTTAATTCTAATTTAATCAAGGTCACAGATATTTATATTTCACTATTTATATGCACTGGTCACTTCATTATTCATTTCACACTAAAACTCTTATTACTGTACTCTCGTACATCTCTTTGGCTCAGCCTTATATAGAAAAACAATGTCTTTCTCGAATTTTCCATTTCGAGACTCTTTCCATTTCTAGGAGTCCTAGAGCCTTCCATGGGGAGGGGTGATGTGCTGCGACGTGGCGCGGCGTAAGAGGCGACAAAAAGCCCCTCCCCATACTGCGTCGTATTCACGAGCTCCCCTCTCACTCCCGCACGTCACAATATGTATGAATCTTTCGACAAAAACATCATATTTCGTGTTTTCAGAGAGCTTTCTGCAGTTATATGAAGTTTGAAATAAGTCAAAATTACCACATTCTGAGCAGTTCCAAAGTATCGCAAATAACATAAATCTATGCAATACAACATAATACGCATGAAATCCGTCCTCAAATGCACGAAATTTTGCGTTTCCAGCGAGTTATCAGCGTTTTTTCTGAGTCTCGTTGAGAAATTTTTGACTCTGTAAATCTGCTCAGAAGCAAGATTTTGCTTCAAAAGTGCGTTATATGGCAGAATCATCAAATTTTGTGTGTTCAGGGCGCTATCTGCAGTTATATGAAGTTTGTTATAAGTCAAAATTACCTCATTCTGAGCAGTTTTAAAGTATCGCAAATCACATAAATCTATCCAATACAACATTATACGCATGAATCCGTCCTCAAATGCACAAAATTTTGCGTTTCCAGCAAGTAATCAGCGTTTTTTCTGAGTCTCGTTGAGAAATTTTTGACTCTGGTAATCTGCTCAGAAGCAAGATTTTGCTTCAAAAGTGCGTTATATGGCAGAATCTAGCACCAAATACATCATATTTCGTGTTTTTAGAGTGCTATTTGCAGTTTTAAAACTTTGGAATAGGTCGAAATCACGCTTTTCCGGGCAGATTTCCACAATCAAAAAGTTCATATTCCTATTCAGGACCTCATAATATGTATGAATCTATCGACAAAAGAATCATATTCTGTGTTTTCAGAGCGCTATCTGCAGTTATATGAAGTTTGAAATAAGTCGAAATTACCACATTCTGAGCTGTTTCAAAGTATCGCAGATCACATAAATCTATCCAATACAACATAATACGCATGAATCCGTCCCCAAATGCACAAAATTTTTCGTTTCGAGCGAGTGATCAGCGTTTTTTCTGAGTCTCGTTGAGAAATTTCTGACTCTGTAAATCTGCTAAGAGGCAAGATTTTGCTTCAAAAGTGCGTTATATGGCAGAATCGTGCACCAAATACATCATATTTCGTATTTTAAGAGTGCAATTTGCAATTTTACAAACTTTGGAATAAGTCGAAATCACGCTTCATCGCGCAGATTTTCACAATCAAAAAGTCCATATTCCTATTCAGGACCTCATAATATGTATGAATCTATCGACAAAAACATCATATATCTTGTTTTCAGAGCGTCATCTGCAGTTATATGAAGTTTAAAATAAGTCAAAATTACCACATTCTGAGCAGTTTCAAAGTATCGCAAATTTCATAAATCTATCCAATACAACATAATACGCATGAATCCGTCCTCAAATGCACAAAATTCTGCGTTTCCAGCGTGTTATCAGCGTTTTTTCTGAGTCCCGTTGAGAAATTTTTGACTCTGTTAATTTGCTCAGAAGTACGATTCTGCTTCAAAAGTGCGTTATATGGCAGAATCTAGCACCAAATACATCATATTTTGTGTTTCTAGAGTGCTATTTGCAGTTTTACAAACTTTGGAATAAGTCGAAATCATGCTTCTCCGCGCAGATTTTCACAATCAAAATATCCATATACCTATTCAGGACCTCATAATATGTATTAATCTATCGACAAAAACATCATATTTCGTGTTTTCAGAGCGCTATCTGCAGTTATATGAAGTTTGAAATAAGTCAAAATTACCACATTCTGAGCAGTTTCAAAGTATAGCAAATCACATGAATCTATCCAATACAACATAATACGCAGGAATTCGTCCTCAAATGCACAAAATTTTGCGTTTCCAGCGAGTTTTCAGCGTTTTTTTTTGAGTCTCGTTGAGAAATTTTTGACTCTGTAAATCTGCTCAGAATCAAGATTTTGCTCCAGAAGTGCGTCATATGACAGAATCCAGCACCAAATATATCATATATCGTGTTTTCAGAGTGCTATTTGCAGTCTCACAAACTTTGGAATAAGTCGAAATCACGCTTTTCCGCGCAGATTTTCACAATCAAAGAGTCAATATTCCTATTCAGGATCTCATAATATGTATGAGTCTATCGACAAAAACGTCATATTTCGTGTTTTCAGAGCGCTACCTGCAGTTATATGAAGTTTGAAATAAGTCAAAATTACCACATTCTGAGCAGTTTCAAAGTATCGCAAATCACATAAATCTATCCAATACAACATAATACGCATGGATCTGTTCTCAAATGCACAAAATTTTACGTTTCTAGCAAGTTATAAGCGTTTTTTCTGAGTCTCGTTGAGAATTTTTTGACTCTGTAAATCTGCTCAGAAGCAAGATTTTGCTTCAAAAGTGCGTTATATGGCAGAATCTAGAACCAAATTCATCATATTTCGTGTTTTTGGAGTGCTATTTGCAGTTTTACAAACTTTGGAATAAGTCGAAATCACGCTTTTCCGCGCAGATTCTCACAATCAAAAAGTTCATATTCCTATCAAGGACATCATAATATGTATGAATCTATCGACAAAAACATCATTTTTCGTGTTTTCAGAGCGCTATCTGCAGTTATATGAAGTTTGAAATAAGTCAGAATTACTACATTCTGAGCAGATTCAAAGTATCGCAAATCACATAAATCTATCCAATACAACATAATACGCATAAATCCGTCCGAAAAATGCACAAAATTTTGCGTTTTCAGCGAGTTATCAGCGTTTTTTTTGAGTCTCGTTGAGAAACTTTTGACTCTGTAAATCTGCTCAGAAGTAAGATTTTGCTTAAAAAGTGCGTTATATTGCAGAATCTAGCACCTAATTCATTATATTTCGTGTTTTTAGAGTGCTATTTGCAGTTTTACAAACTTTGGAATAAGTCCAAATCACGCTTTACCGCGCAGATTCCCACAATCAAAAAGTTCATATTCCTATTCAGGACCCCATAATGTGTATGAGTCTATTGACAGAAACATCATATTTCGTGTTTTCAGAGCGCTATCTGCAGTTATATGAACTTTGAAATAAGTCAAAATTACCACATTCTGAGCAGTTCCGAAGTATCGCAAATCACATAAATCTATCCAATACAACATAATACGCATGAATCAGTCCTCAAGTGCACAAAATTCTGCGTTTCCAGCGAGTTATCAGCGTTTTTTCTGAGTCTCGTTGAGAAATTTTTGACTCTGTAAATCTGCTCAGAAGGAAGATTTTGCTTCAAAAGTGCGTTATATGGTTGAATCGGGCACCAAATATATCATATTTCGTGTTATTAGAGTGCAATTTGCAGTTTCACAAACTTTGGAATAAGTCGAAATCACGCTTTTACGCGCAAATTTTCACAATCAAAGAATTAATATTCTCATTCAGGATCTCATAATATGTATGAATCTATCGACAAAAACATCATATTCCGTGTTTTCAGAGCGCGCTCAGCAGTTATATGAAGTTTGAAATGAGTCAAAAAATTACCATATTCTGAGCAGTTTCGAAGTATCGCAAATCACATAAATCTATCCAATACAACATAATACGCATAAATTCGTCCTTGAATGCACAAAATTTTGCGTTTCCAGCGAGTTATCAGCGTTTTTTCTGAGTCTCGTTGAAAATTTTTTGACTTTGTAAATCTGCTCAGAAGTAAGATTTTGCTCCAAAAGTGCGTTATATGGCAGAATCCAGCACAGAATACATCATATTTGGTGTTTTTAGAGTGCTATTTGCAGTTTTACAAACTTTGGAATAGGTCGAAATCACGCTTTTCCGCGCAGATTTTCACAATCAAAAAGTTCACATTCCTATTCAGGACCTTATAATATGTATGAATCTATCGACAAAAACATCATATTCCGTGTTTTCAGAGTGCTATCTGCAGTTATATGAAGTTTGAAATAAGCCAAAATTACCACATTCGGAGCAGTTTCGAAGTATCGCAAATCACATAAATCCATCCAATACAACATAATACGCATGAATCCGTCCACAAATGCACAAAATTTTGGGTTTCCAGCGAGTTATCAGCGTTTTTTCCGAGTCTGGTTGAGAAATTTTTGACTCTGTAAATCTGCTCAGAAGCAAGATTTTGCTTCAAAAGTGCGTTATATGGCAGAATCTAGCACCAAATACATCATATTTCCTATTTTTAGAGTGCTATTTGCAGTTTTACAAACTTTGGATTAAGTCGATATCACGCTTTTCCGCGCAAATTTTTACAATCAAAAAGATCATATTTCCATTTAGGACCTCATGATATGTATGAATCTATCGACAAGAACATCATATTTCGTGCTTTCAGAGCGCTATCCGCAGTTATATGAAGTTTGAAATAAGTCAAAATTACCACATTCTGAGCAGTTTAAAAGTATCGCAAATCACATAAATCTATCCAATAAAACATAATACGCATGGATGCGTCCTAAAATGCACAAAATTTGGCGTTTCCAGCGAGTTATCAGCGTTCTTTCTGAGTCTCGTTGAGAAATTTTTGACTATGTAAATCTGCTTAGAAGCAAGATTTTGCTTCAAAAGTGCGTTATATGGTTGAATTAAGCACCAAATATATCATATTCTGTGTTTTTAGAGTGCTATTTGCAGTTTTACAAACTCTGAAATAAGTCGAAGTCACGCTTTTCCGCGCAGATTTTCAAAATCAGAAAGTTCATATTCCTATTCAGGACCTCATGATATGTATGAATCTATCGACAAAAACATCATATTCCGTGTTTTCAGATCGCTATCTGCAGTTATATGAAGTTTGAAATAAGTCAAAAATTACCACATTCTGAGCAGTTTCAAAGTATCGCAAATCACATAAATCTATCCAATACAACATAATACGCATGAATCCGTCCTCAAATGCACAAAGTTTCGCGTTTCCAGCGAGTTATCAGCGTTTTTTCTGAGTCTCGTTGAGAGATTTTTGACTCTGTTAATCTGCTCAGAAGCAAGATTTTGCTTCAAAAGTGCGTTATATGGCAGAATCCAGCATCAAATACATCATATTTCGTGTTTTTAGAGTGCTATTTGCATTTTACAAACTTTGGAATAAGTCGAAATCACGCTTTTCCGCGCAGAATTTTACAATCAAAAAGTTCATATTCCTATTCAGGACCTCATAATATGTATGAATCTATCGACAAAAACATCATGTTCCGTGTTTTCAGAGCGCTATCTGCAGTTATATGAAGTTTGAAATAAGTCAAAATTACCACATTCTGAGCAGTTTCAAAGTATCGCAAATCACAAGAATCCATCCGATACAACATAATATGCATGAATCCGTCCTCAAATGCACAAGATTTTGCGTTTCCAGCGAGTTATCAGCGTATTTTCTGAATCTCGTTGAGAAATTTTTGACTCTGTAAATCTGCTCAGAAGCAAGATTTGGCTTCAAAAGTGCGTTATATGGCAGAATCCAGCATCAAATACATCATATTTCGTGTTTTTAGAGTGCTATTTGCAGTTCTACAAACTTTGGAATAAGTCGAAATCACGCTTTTCCGCGCAGATTTTCACAACCAAGAAGTTCATAATCCTATTCAGGACCTCATAATATGGATGGATCTATCAACAAAAACATCATATTTCGTTTTTTCAGAGCGCTATCTGCAGTTATATGAAGTTTGAAATAAGTCAAAATTACCACATTCTGGGCAGTTTAAAAGTATCGCAAATCACATAAATCTATCCTATACAACATAATACGCATGAATCCGTCCTCAAATGCACAAGATTTTGCGTTGCCAGCGAGTTATCAGCGTTTTTTCTGAGTCTCGTTGAGAAATTTTTGACCTTATAAATCTGCTCAGAAGTAAGATTTTGCTTCAAAAGTGCGTTATATGGCAGAATCTAGCACCAAATACATCATATTTCGTGTTTTTGGAGTGCCATTTGCAGTTTCACAAACTTTGGAGTTAGTCGAAATCACGCTTTCCCGCGCAAATTTTCACAATCAAAAAGTTCATATTCCTATTCAGGACCTCATAATATGTATGAATCCATCAACAAAAACATCATATTTCGTGTTTTCAAAGCGCTATCTGCAGTGATATGAAGTTTGAAATAAGTCAAAACTACCTCATTCTGAGCAGTTTCAAAGTATCGCAAATCACATAAATCTATCCAATACAATCTTAATACGCATGAATCCGTTCTCAAATGCACAAGATTCTGCGTTTCCAGCGAGTTATCAGCGTTTTTTCTGAGTCTCGTTGAGAAATTTTTGACTCTATAAATCTGCTCAGAAGCAAGATTTTGCTTCAAAAGTGCGTTATATGGCAGAATCTAGCACCAAATACATAATATTTCGTGTTTTTAGAGTGCTATTTGCAGTTTCACAAACTCTGGAGTTACTCGAAATCACGCTTTCCCGCGCAGATTTTCACAACCAAAAAGTTTATATTCCTATTCAGGACCTCATAATATGTATGAATCTATCGACAAAAACATCATATTTCGTGTTTTCAGAGCGCTATCTGCAGTTATATGAAGTTTGAAATAAGTCAAAATTACCACATTCTGAGCAGTTTCAAAGTATCGCAAATCACATAAATCTATCCAATACAACATGATACGCTTGAATCTGTTCTCAAATGCACAAAATTTTGCGTTTCCAGCGAGTTATCAGCGTATTTTCTGAGTCTCGTTGTGAAATTTTTGACTCTGTAAATCTGCTCAGAAGCAAGATTTTGCTTCAGAAGTGCGTTATATGGCAGAATCTAGCACCAAATACATCATATTTTGTGTTTTTAGAGTGCTATTTGCAGTTTTACAAACTTTGGAATAAGTCGAAATCACGCTTTTCCGCGCAAATTTCCACAATCAAAAAGTTCATATTCTTTTTCAGGACCTCATAATATGTATGAATCTATCGACAAAAACATCATATTTTGTGTTTTCAGAGCGCTATCTGCAGTTATATGAAGTTGAAATAAGTCAAAATTACCTTATGCTGAGCAGTTTCAAAGTATCGCAAATCACATAAATCTATCCAATACAATCTTAATACGCATGAATCCGTCCTCGAATGCACAAGATTCAAAGCGCTATCTGCAGTTATATGAAGTTTGAAATAAGTCTAAATTACCACATTCTGAGCAGTTTCAAAGTATCGCAAATCACATAAATCTATTCAATACAACATAATACGCATGAATCCGTTCTCAAATGCACAGAATTTTGCGTTTCCAGCGAGTTATCAGCGTTTTTTCTGAGTCTCGTTGAGAAATTGTTGACTCTGTAGATCTGCTCAGAAGCAGTATTTTGCTTCAAAAGGGCTTTATATGGCAGAAGCTAGCACCAAATACATCATATTTCGTGTTTTCAGAGTGCTATTTGCAGTTTTACAAACTTTGGAATGAGTCGAAATCACGCTTTTCCGCGCAGATTTTCATAATCAAAAAGATCATATTCCTATTCAGGACCTCATAATATGTATGAATCTATGGACAAAAACATCATATTCCGTGTTTTTAGAGCGCTATCTGCAGTTATATGAAGTTTGAAATAAGTCAAAATTACCACATTCTGAGCAGTTTCAAAGTATCGCAAATCACATAAACCTATCCAATACAACATAATACGCATAAATCCGTCCTTAAATGCACAAAATTCTGCGTTTCCAGCGAGTTATCAGCGGTTTTTCTGAGTCTCGTTGAGAAATTTTTGACTGTAAATCTGCTCAGAAGCAAGATTTTGCTTCAAAAGTGCGTTGTATGGCAGAATCTAGCACCAAATACATCATATTCCGTGTTTTTAGAGTGCTATATACAGTTTTACAAACTTTGGAATAAGTCGAAATCACGCTTTCCCGTGCAGATTTCCACAATCAAAAAGTTCATATTCTTATTCAAGACCTCATAATATGTATGAATCTATCGACGAAATCATCATATTTCGTGTTTTCAGAGCGCTATCTGCAGTTATATGAAATTTGAAATAAGTCAAAATTACCACATTCTGAGCAGTTTCAAAGTATCGCAAATCACATAAATCTATCCAATACAACATAATACGCATGAATCCGTAATCAAATGCACAAAATTTTGCGTTTCCAGCGAGTAATCAGCGTTTTCTCTGAGTCTCGTTGAGAAATTTTTGACTCTGTACATCTGCTCAGAAGCAAGATTTTGCCTCAAAAGTGCGTTATGTGGCCGAATCTAGCACCAAATACATCATATTTCGTGTTTTTAGAGTGCTATTTGCAGTTATATGAAGTTTGAAATAAGTCAAAATTACCACATTCTGAGCAGTTTCAAAGTATCGCAAATCATATAAATCTATCCAATACAACATAATACGCATAAATCCGTCCTCAAGTGTACAAAATTTTGCGTTTCCAGCAAGTTATCAGCGTTTTTTCCAAGTCTCGTTGAGAAATTTTTGACTCTGTAAATCTGCTCAGAAGCAAGATTTTGCTTCAAAAGTGCGTTATATGTTTGAATCTGGCACCAAATATATCATATTTTGTGTTATTAGAGTGCAATACGCAGTTCCACAAACTTTGGAATAAGTCGAAATCACGCTTTTTCGCGCAAATTTTCACAATCAAAAAATTTATATTCTCATTCAGGACCTCATAATATGTTTGAATCTATCGACAAAAACATCATATTCCGTGTTTTCAGAGCGCGCTTTGCAGTTATATGAAGTTTGTAATAAGTCAGAAAATTACCACATTCTGAGCAGTTTCAAAGTATCGCAAATCACATAAATCTATCCAATACAATATAATACGCATAAATTCGTCCTTGAATGCACACAATTTTGCGCTTCCAGCGAGTAATCAGCGTTTTTTCTGAGACTCGTTGAGAAATTTTTGACTCTGTTAATCTGCTCAGAAGCAAGATTTTGCTTCAAAAGTGCGTTATATGGCAGAATCCAGCATCAAATACATCATATTTCGTGTTTTTAGAGTGCTATTTGCATTTTACAAACTTTGGAATAAGTCGAAATCACGCTTTTCCGCGCAGAATTTTACAATCAAAGAGTTCATATTCCTATTCAGGACCTCATAATATGTATGAATCTATCGACAAAAACATCATGTTCCGTGTTTTCAGAGCGCTATCTGCAGTTATATGAATTTTGAAATAAGTCAAAATTACCACATTCTGAGCAGTTTCAATGTGCGTTGTATGGCAGAATCTAGCACCAAATACATCATATTCCGTGTTTTTAGAGTGCTATATACAGTTTTACAAACTTTGGAATAAGTCGAAATCACGCTTTCCCGTGCAGATTTTCACAATCAAAAAGTTCATATTCTTATTCAAGACCTCATAATATGTATGAATCTATCGACGAAAACATCATATTTCGTGTTTTCAGAGCGCTATCTGCAGTTATATGAAGTTTGAAATAAGTCAAAATTACCACATTCTGAGCAGTTTCAAAGTATCGCAAATCACATAAATCTATCCAATACAACATAATACGCATGGATCCGTCCTCAAATGCACAGAATTTTGCGTTTCCAGCGAGTTTACAGCGTTTTCTCTGAGTCTCGTTCAGAGATTTTTGACTCTGTGAATCTGCTCAGAATCATGATTTTGCTTCAAAAGTGCGTTATATGGCAGAATCTAGCACCAAATACATCATATTTCGTGTTTTTTAAGTGCTATTTGCAGTTTTACAAACTTTGGAATAAGTCGAAATCACGCTTTTCCGCGCAGATTTTCACAATCAAAAAGTTCATACTCCTATTCAGGACCTCATAATATGTATAAATCTATCGACAAAAACATCATATTTCGTGTTTTCAGAGCGCTATCTGCAGTTATATGAAGTTTGAAATAAGTCAAAATTACCATATTCTGAGCAGTTTCAAAGTATCGCAAATCACATAAATCTATCCAATACAACATAATACGCATGAATCCGTCCTCAAATGTACAAAATTTTGCGTTTCCAGCGGGTGATCAGCGTTTTTTCTGAGTCTCGTTGAGAAATTTTTGACTCTGTAAATCTGCTCAGAGCAAGATTTTGCTTCAAAGATGCGTTATATGGCAGAATCTAGCTCCGAATACATCATATTTCGTGTTTTCAGAGTGCTATTCGCAGTTTTACAAACTTTGGAATAAGTCGAAATCACGCTTTTCCGCCGCGGATTTTCACAATCAAGAAGTCCATATTCCTATTCAGGACCTCATAATATGTATGAATCTATCGACAAAAACATCATATTTCGTGTTTTCAGAGCGCTATCTGCAGTTATATGAAGTTTGAAATGAGTAAAAATTATCACATTCTGAGCAGTTTCAAAGTATCGCAAATCACATAAATCTATCCAATACAACATAATACGCATGAATCTGTCCTCAAATGCACAAAATTTTGCGTTTCCAGCGAGTTATTAGCGTTTCTTCTAAGTCTCGTTGAGAAATTTTTGACTCTGTAAATCTGCTCAAAAGCAAGATTTTGCTCCAAAAGTGCGTTATGTGGCAGGATCTAGCACCAAATACATCATATTTCGTGTTTTTAGAGTGCCATTTGCAGTTTTACCAACTCTGGAATAAGTCGGAATCACGCTTTTCCGCGCAGATTTTCACAATCAAGAAGTTCATATTCCTATTCAGGACCTCATAATATGTATGAATCTATCGACAAAAACATCATATTTCGTGTTTTCAGAGCGCTATCTGCAGTGATATGAAGTTTGAAATAAGTCAAAATTATCACATTCTGAGCAGTTTCAAAGTATCGCAAAACACATAAATCTATCCGATACAACATAATACGCATGAATCCGTCCTCAAATGCACAAAATTTTGCGTTTCCAGCGAGTTATCATCGTTTCTTCTAAGTCTCGTTGAGAAAATTTGACTCTGTAAATCTGCTCAGAAGCAAGATTTTGCTTTGAAAGTGCGTTATGTGGCAGAATCTAGCACCAAAAACATCATATTTCGTGTTTTTAGAGTGCCATTTGCAGTTTCACAAACTTTGGAATAAGTCGAAATCACGCTTTTCCGCGCGAATTTTCACAATCAATAAGTTCATATTCCAATTCAGGATCTCAAAATATGTATGAATCGATCGACAAAAACATCATATTTCGTGTTTTCAGAGCGCTATCTGCAGTTATATGAAGTTTGAAATATTTAGAAATTACCACATTCTGAGCAGTTCCTAAGTATCACAAATCACATAAATCTATCCAATACAACATAATACGCATGAATCCGTCCTCAAATGCACAAAATTTTGCGTTTCCAGCGAGTTATCAGCGTTTTTTATGAGTCTCGTTGAGAGATTTTTGACTCTGTAAATCTGCTCAGAAGCAAGATTTTGCTTTAAAAGTGCGCTATGTGACAGGATCTAGCACCAAATACATCATATTTCGTGTTTTTAGAGTGCCATTTGCAGTTCTACAAACTTTGGAATAAGTTGAAATCACGCTTTTCTGCGCGGATTCTCACAATCAAGAATTTTATATTCCTATTCAGGACCTAATTATATGTATGAATCTATCCACAAAATCATCATATCTCGTGTTTTCAGAGCGCTATCTGTAGTTATATGGAGTTTGAAATAAGTCAAAATTACCACATTCTGAGCAGTTCAAAGTATCACAAATCACATAAATCTATCCAATACAACATAATACGCATGAATCCGTCCTCAAATGCACAAAATATTGCGTTTCCAGCGAGTCATCAGCTTTTTTTCTGAGTCTCATTGAGAAATTTTTGACTCTGTAAATCTGCTCAAAAGGAAGATTTTGCTTCAAAAGTGCGTTATATGGCAGAATCTAGCACCAAATACATCATATTTCATGTTTTTAGAGTGCCATTTGCAGTTTTACAAACTCTGGAATAAGTCGAAATCACGCTTTTCCGCGCCGATTTTCACGATCAAAAAGTTCATATTCCTATTCAGGACCTCATAATATGTATGAATCTATCGACAAAAACATCATATTTTGTGTTTTCAGAGCGCTATCTGCAGTTATATGAAGTTTGAAATAAGTCTGAGCAGTTTCAAAGTATCGCAAATCACATAAATCTATCCAATACTACATAATACGCATAAATCCGTCCTCAAATGCACAAGATTTTGCGTTTCCAGCGAGTTATCAGCGTTTTTTCTGAGTCTCGTTTAGAAATTTTTGACTCTGTGAATCTGCTCAGAATCATGATTTTGCTTCAAAAGTGCGTTATATGGCAGAATCTAGCACCAAATACATCATATTTCGTGTTTTTTGAGTGCTATTTGCAGTTTTACAAACTTTGGAACAAGTCGAAATCACGTTTTTCGGCGCAGATTTCCACAATCAAAAAGTTCATACTCCTATTCAGGACCTCATAATATGTATGAATCTATCGACAAAAACATCATATTCCGTGTTTTCAGAGCGCTATCTGCAGTTATATGAAGTTTGAAATAAGTCAAAATTACCATATGCTGAGCAGTTTCAAAGTATCGCAAATCACATAAATCTATCCAATACAACATAATACGCATGAATCCGTCCTCAAATGTACAAAATTTTGCGTTTCCAGCGAGTAATCAGCGTTTTTTCTAAGTCTCGTTGAGAAATTTTTGACTCTGTAAATCTGCTCAGAAGCAAGATTTTGCTTCAAAAGTGCGTTATATGTTTGAATCTGGCACCAAATATATCATATTTTGTGTTATTAGAGTGCAATACGCAGTTCCACAAACTTTGGAATAAGTCGAAATCACGCTTTTTCGCGCAAATTTTCACAATCAAAAAATTCATATTCTTATTCAGGACCTCATAATATGTATGAATCTATCGACAAAAACATCATATTCCGTGTTTTCAGAGCGCGCTTTGCAGTTATATGAAGTTTGAAATAAGTCAGAAAATTACCACATTCTGAGCAGTTTCAAAGTATCGCAAATCACATAAATCTATCCAATACAATATAATACGCATAAATTCGTCCTTGAATGCACAAAATTTTGCGCTTCCAGCGAGTAATCAGCGTTTTTTCTGAGACTCGTTGAGAAATTTTTGACTCTGTTGATCTGCTCAGAAGCAAGATTTTGCTTCAAAAGTGCGTTATATGGCAGAATCCAGCATCAAATACATCATATTTCGTGTTTTTAGAGTGCTATTTGCATTTTACAAACTTTGGAATAAGTCGAAATCACGCTTTTCTGCGCAGAATTTTACAATCAAAAAGTTCATATTCCTATTCAGGACCTCATAATATGTATGAATCTATCGACAAAAACATCATGTTCCGTGTTTTCAGAGCGCTATCTGCAGTTATATGAAGTTTGAAATAAGTACAAAATTACCACATTCTGAGCAGTTTCAAAGTATCGCAAATTACATAAATCTATCCGATACTATATAATACGCATGAATCCGTCCCTCGAATGCACAAGATTTTGCGTTTCCAGCGAGTTTATCAGCGTATTTTCTGAGTCTCGTTGAGAAATTTTTGGACTCTGTAAATTTTGCTCAGAAGCAAGATTTGGCTTCAAAAGTGCGTTATATGGCAGAATCCAGCATCAAATACATCATATTTCGTGTTTTTAGAGTGCTATTTGCAGTTCTACAAACTTTGGAATAAGTCGAAATCACGCTTTTTCCGCGCAGATTATCACAACCGAAAAGTTCATAATCCTATTCAGGACCTCATAATATGGATGGATCTATCGACAAAAACATCATATTTCGTGTTTTCAGAGCGCTATCTGCAGTTATATGAAGTTTGAAATAAGTCAAAATTACCACATTCTGGGCAGTTTAAAAGTATCGCAAATCACATAAATCTATCCTATACAACATAATACGGCATGAATCCGTCCTCAAATGCACAGATTTTGCGTTGCCAGCGAGTTATCAGCGTTTTTTCTGAGTCTCGTTGAGAAATTTTTGACCCTATAAAGCTGCTCAGAAGTAAAATTTTGCTTCAAAAGTGCGTTATATGGCAGAATCTAGCACCAAATACATCATATTTCGTGTTTTTGAAGTGCCATTTGCAGTTTCACAAACTTTGGAGTTAGTCGAAATCACGCTTTCCCCGCGCAAATTTTCACAATCGAAAAGTTCATATTCCTATTCAGGACCTCATAATATGTATGAATCTATCAACAAAAACATCATATTCCGTGTTTTCAAAGCGCTATCTGCAGTGATATGGTAGTTTGAAATAAGTCAAAACTACCTCATTCTGAGCAGTTTCAAAGTATCGCAAATCACATAAATCTATCCAATACAATCTTAATACGCATGAAACCGTTCTCAAATGCACAAGATTCTGCGTTTCCAGCGAGTTATCAGCGTTTTTTCTGAGTCTCGTTGAGAAATTTTTGACTCTATAAATCTGCTCAGAAGCAAGATTTTTGCTTTAAAAGTGCGTCATGTGGCAGAATCTAGCTCCAAATACATCATATTTCGTGTTTTAGAGCGCTATTTGCAGTTTTACCAAACTTTGGAATAAGTCGAAATCACGCTTTTCCGCGCAGATTTTCACAATCAAAAAGTTCATATTCCTATCCAGGACTTCATAATATGTATGAATCTAACGACAAGAACAACATATTTAGTGTTTTTTAGAGCGCTATCTGCTGTTATATGAGGTTGGAAATAAGTCAAAATTACCACATTCTGAGCAGTTTCAAAGTAACACAAATCACATAAATCTATCCAATACAACATAATACGCATTGAATTCGTCCTCAAATGTACTAAATATTGCGTTTCCAGCGAGTCATCAGCTTTTTTTCTGAGTCCCATTGAGGAATTTTTGACTCTGTAAATCTGCTCAGAAGCAAGATTCTGCTTCAAAAGTGCGTGATATGGCAGAATCTAGCACCAAATACATCATATTTCGTGTTTTTAGAGTGCCATTTGCAGTTTTACAAACTTTGGAATAAGTCGAAATCACGCTTTTTCGCGCAGATTTTCACAATTAAAAAGTTCATACTCCTATTCAGGACCTCATAATATGTATGAATCTATCGACAAAAACATCATATTCCGTGTTTTCAGAGCGCTATCTGCAGTTATATTAAGTTTGAAATAAGTCAAAATTACCATATTCTGAGCAGTTTTGAAGTATCGCAAATCACATAAATCTATCCAATACAACATAATACGCATGAATCCGTCCTCAAATGTACAAAATTTTGCGTTTCCAGGGGAGTAATCAGCGTTTTTTCTAAGTCTCGTTGAGAAATTTTTGACTCTGTAAATCTGCTCAGAAGCAAGATTTTGCTTCAAAGATGCGTTTATATGGCAGAATCTAGCACCGAATACATCATAATTGCGTATGTTTAGAGTGCTATTCGCAGTTTTACAAACTTTGGAATAAGTCGAAATCACGCTTTTTCCGCGCAGATTATCACAACCAAAAAGTTCATTTCCCTATTCAGGGACCTGATAATATGTATGAATCTATCGACAAAAACATCATATTTCGTGTTTTCAGAGCGCTATCTGCAGTATATGAAGTTTGAAATAAGTCAAAATTACCACATTCTGAGCAGTTTTAAAATATCGCAAATCACATATATCTATCCAGTACAACATAATACGCATGAATCCGTCCTCAAATGCACAAAATTTTGCGTTTCCAGCAAGTTATCAGCGTTTTTTCTGAGTCTCGTTGAGAAATTTTTGACTCTGTAAATCTGCTTAGAAGCAAGATTCAGCTTCGTAAGGGCTTTATATGGCAGAATCTAGCACCAAATACATCATATTTCGTGTTTTTAGAGTGCTATTTGCAGTTTCACAAACTTTGGAATAAGTCGAAATCACGCTTTTCCGCGCGGATTTTCACAATCAAAAAATCATATTCCTATTCAGGACCTCATAATATGTATGAATCTATCGACAAAAACATCATATTCCGTGTTTTCAGAGCGCTATCTGCAGTTTTATGGAGTTTGAAATAAGTCAAAATTACCACATTCTGAGCAGTTTCAAAGTATCGCAAATCACATAAATCTAATCCAATACAACATAATACGCATGAATCCGTCCTCAAATGCACAAAATTTTGCGTTTCCCAGCAAGTTATCAGCGTTTCTTCTAAGTCTCGTTGAGAAATTTTTGACTCTGTAAATCTGCTCAGAAGCAAGATTTTGCTTCAAAAGTGCGTTATGTGGCAGAATCTAGCACCAAATACATCATATTTCGTGTTTTTAGAGTGCATTTTGCAGTTTTACAGACTCTGGAATAAGTCGAAATCACGCTTTTTCCGCGCGGATTTTCACAATGCAAGAAGTTCATATTCCTATTCAGGACCTCATAATATGTATGAATCTTTCGACAAAAACATCATATTTCGTGTTTTCAGAGCGCTATCTGCAGTTATATGAAGTTTGAAATAAGTCAAAATCACCCACATTCTGAGCAGTTTCAAAGTATCGCAAATCACATAAATCTATCCAATACAACATAAAACGCATGAATTCGTCCTCAAATGCACAAAATTTTGCGTTTCCAGCGAGTTTCCAGCGCTTCTTCTGAGTCTCGTTGAGAAATTTTTGACTCTGTAAATCTGCTCAGAAGCAAGATTCTGCTTCAAAAGTGCGTTATATGGCAGAATCTAGCACCAAATACATCAATATTTTGTGTTTTCAGAGTGCTATTTGCAGTTTAACAAACTTTGGAGTAAGTCGAAATCACGCTTTTCCGCGCAGATCTTCACAATCAAAAAGTTCATATTCCTATTCAGGACCTCATAATATGTATAAATCTATCAACAAAAAACATCATATTTCGTGTTTTCAGAGCGCTATCTGCAGTCATATGAAGTTTGAAATAGGTTAAAATTTACCACATTCTAAGCAGTTTCAAAGTATCGCAAATCACATAAATCTATCCAATTACAACATAATACGCATGAATCCGTCCTCAAATGCACAAAAATTTTGCGCTTCCAGCGAGTTATCAGCGTTTTTCTGAGTCTCGTTGAGAAATTTTGACTCTGTAAATCTGCTCAGAAGCAAGATTTTGCTTCAAAATGTGCGTTATATGGCAGAATCTAGCACCAAATACATCATATTTTGTGTTTTTAGAGTGCTATTTGCAGTTTTACAAACTTTGGAATAAGTCGAGATCACGCTTCTTCGCGCGGATTCTCACAATCAAAAAGCTCATATTCCTATTCAGGACCTCATAATATGTATGAATCTATCTACAAAAACATCATATTTCGTGTTTTCAGAGCGCTATCCGCAGTTATATGAAGTTTGAAATAAATCAAAATTACCACATTCTGAGCAGTTCCAAAGTATCGCAAATCACACTAATCTATCTAATACAACATAATAGGCATGAATCCGTCCTCAAATGCAAAAAATTTTGCGTTTCCCAGCGAGTTATCTGCATTTTTTCTGAGTCTCGTTGAGAAATTTTTGACTCTGTAAATCTGCTCAAAGGAAGATTTTGCTTCAAAAGTGCGTTATATGGCAGAATCTAGCACCAAATACATCATATTTCGTGTTTTCAGAGTGCTATTTGCAGTTTAACAAACTCTGGGATAAGTCCGAAATCACGCTTTAAACCGCGCAGATTTCCACAATCAAAGAGTTCATATTCCTATTACAGGACCTCATAATATGTATGAATCTATCGACAAAAACATCATATTTGTGTTTTCCAGAGCGCTATCTGCAGTTATATGAAGTTTGAAATAAGTCAAAATTACCACATTCTGAGCAGTTTCAAAGTATCGCAAATCACATAAATCTATCCAATACAACATTAATAACGCATGAATCCGTCCTCAAATGCACAAAATTTTGCGTTTCCAGCGAGTTATCAGCGTTTTTTCTGAGCCTCGTTGAGAAATTTTTGACTCTGTGAATCTGCTCAGAAGCAAGATTTGCTTCATAAGTGTGTTATATGGCAGAATCTAGCACCAAATACATCATATTTCATGTTTTTAGAGTGCAATTCGCAGTTTTACAAACGTTGGAATAAGTCGAAAATCACGCTTTTCCGCGCGGATTTTCACAATCAAAAAGTTCATATTCCTATTCAGGACCTCATAATATGTATGAATCTATCGACAGAAACATCATATTTCGTGTTTTTAGAGCGCTATCTGCAGTTATATGAAGTTTGAAATAAGTCAAAATTACCACATTCTGAGCAGTTTCAAAGTATCGCAAATCACATAAATCTATCCAATACAATATAATACGCATGAATCCGTCCTCAAATGCACAAAATTTCGCGTTTCCAGCGGGTAATCAGCGTTTTTTCTGAGTCTCGTTGAAAAATTTTTTACTCTGTAAATCTGCTCAGAAGCAAGATTTTGCTTTAAAAGTGCGTCATATGGCAGAATCTACCACCAAATACATCATATTCCGTGTATTCAGAGTGCTATTTGCAGTTTTACAAACTTTGGAATAAGTCGAAATCACGCTTTCCGCGCAGATTTTCACAATCAAAAAGTTCATATTCCTATTCAGGACCTCATAATATGTATGAATCTATCGACAAAAACATCATATTTCGTGTTTTCAGAGCGCTATCTGCAGTTATATGAAGTTTGAAATAAGTCAAAATTACCACATTCTGAGCAGGTCCAAAGTATCGCAAATCACATAAATCTATCCAATACAACATATAACGCATGAATCCGTCCTCAAATGCACAAAAATTTCGCGTTTCCAGCGAGTTATCAGCTTTTTTCCTGAGTCTCGTTGAGAAATTTTTGACTCTGTAAATCTGCTCAAAAGCAAGATTTTGCTTCAAAAGTGCATGATATGACAGAATCTAGCACCAAATACATCATATTTTGTGTTTTTAGAGTGCTATTTGCTAATTTACAAACTTTGGAATAAGTCAAAATCACGCTTTTCCGCGCAGATTTTCACAATCAAAAAGTTCATATTCCTATTCAGGACCTCAAAATATGTATGAATCTATCGACAAAAACATCATATTTTGTGTTTTCAGAGGCGCTATCTGCAGTTATATGAAGTTTGAAATAAGTCAAAATTAACCCATTCTGAGCATTTTCAAAGTATCGCAAATCACATAAATCTATCCAATACAACATAATACGCATGAATCCGTCCTCAAAATGCAAATAATTTTTGCGTTTCCAGCGAGTTATCAGCGCTTTTTCTGAGTCTTGTTGAGGTATTTTTGACTCTGTAAATCTGCTAAGAAGCAAGATTCTGCTTCAAAAGTGCGTTATATGGCAGAATCCAGTACCAAATACATCATATTTTGTGTTTTCAGAGTGCTATTTGCAGTTTAACAAACTTTGGAGTGAGTCGAAATCACGCTTTCCCCGCGCAGATTTTCTTCACAATCAAAAAGTTCATATTCCTATTCAGGACCTCATAATATGTATGAATCTATCGACAAAAAACATCATATTTCGTGTTTTCAGAGCGCTAACTGCAGTTATATGAAGTTTGAAATAAGTCAAATTTTACCACATTCTGAGCAGTTTCAAAGTATCGCAAAATCACATAAAATCTATCCAATACAACATAATACGCATGAATCCGTCCTCAAATGCACAAAATTTTGCGTTTCCAGCGAGTTATCAGCGTTTCTTCTGAGTCTCGTTGAGAAATTTTTGACTCTGTAAAATCTGCTCAGAAGCAAGATTTTGCTTCAAATGTGCGTTATATGGTAGAATCTAGCACCAAATTACATCATATTTCGTGTTTTTAGAGTGCTATTTGCAGTTTTTACAAACTTTGGGAATAAGTCGAAATCACGCTTTTCCGCGCAGATTTTCACAATTAAAAAGTTCATATTCCTATTCAGGACCTCATTATATGTATGAATCTATCGACAAAAACAACATATTTCGTGTTTTTAGAGCGCTATCTGCAGTTATTTGAAGTTGGAAATAAGTCAAAATTACCACATTCTGAGCAGTTTCCAAAGTATCACAAATCACATAAATCTATCTAATACAACATAATACGCATGAATCCGTCCTCAAATGCACAAAATATTGCGTTTCCAGCTTTTTTCCTGAGTCTTGTTGAGAAATTTTTGACTCTGTAAATCTGCTCGGAAGCAAGAGTCCGCTTCAAAAGTGCATGATATGGCAGAATCTAGCACCAAATACATCATATTTCGTGTTTTCAGAGTGCTATTTGCAGTTCAACAAACTCTGGGATAAGTCGAAATCACGCTTTTCCGCGCAGATTTCCACAATCAAAAAGTTCATATTCCTATTCAGGACCTTATAATATGTATGAATCTATCGACAAAAAAGCATCATATTTCGTGTTTTCAGAGCGCTATCTGCAGTTATATGAAGTTTGAAATAAATCAAAATTATCACATTCTGAGCAGTTTCAAAGTATCGAAAATCACATAAATCTATCCAATACAACATAATACGCATGAATCCGTCCTCAAATTGCACAAAAATTTTGCGTTTCCAGCGAGTTATCAGCGTTTTTTTCCGAGCCTCGTTGAGAAATTTTTGACTTTGTAAATCTGCTCAGAAGCAAGATTTTGCTTCATAAGTTTGTTATATGGCAGAATCTAGCAC